>JAQQAC010020790.1:24450879-24467802 GCA_029783875.1 Phataginus tricuspis | reverse complement strand
CTGCGTGGGCCCCTGACGACTGAGCTTCTCTGAGGACGGAGGCTGACCTTTAAATAAGGCTGGGGAGAGTATGGAAGACCAGGAAGGCAGTGAGGAGCGAATGCTGTGATACGAAGAGCAGCGGCAGCGGCAGCACGTGCCGCCTGACCCCCGGCTCTGGGGGCCTCATAGGGACCCTGGCACCACTATTTAAACACACAGTCGCCCTTTCTCCTGAGCTGCAGCTTCTGCTTCATGTTGTGCTTCCTTTTCCAAATGCTAGCCGCTGGCCACTTGCTCACCAGCCTCAGCCCCATCTGGCAGGGCAGGCAGCCACGTCCGCAGCCCGTTCCTCTCTCCACCCCCATGGCGAGCCTTCCTGGGGGCTGACTCACCTCACCGCAGGTTTTCCAGCCTGGAGCATCCACGTCAGCTTCTGCTGGGCCCCATCGAACAAGATGAGGATTACCAGCCAATGGTCTCTCTCCGTCTCTGTGGCTCATTCTCCAGAGACCCCTTTCTCTTTTTCCTCCCCTGGGGCGGAGGCTTCTGCAGCTACTCGAGCCCTGCAATCGTCCGGGTCCCTTCTGGCCATCGTCCCTCAAACTCCATCCCCAGGAGCTCTGTGTGCACACCCTTGGAGCCTACCTGCAGCTCTTCCACACACTCCGTCAGACCTGGCCAGGTCTTGCCAAGTGACAGCCAGGTCCCCGGACCCACAGCAGAACCACAGCCTGCTCACTCCCAGCCCAGACAATCGAGTCCATGGGGAGGGGCAGTGCCCCGTCAGTAGGGTGGGATGCTGGGCGATTACCACCTGCTTCAGTACACTCCCATATCTCCCAATTCTCAAACAGCTCTCCAGCCCCTCAGCTTCCATGTTAAAGATGGTCAATGCTCAATACGGCATCGTGACCAAATCCAATCCCTATAAATACTTTAGTGGAAACAACTGCTTTATGTTCCAGGCTGAACATACAACAGTTACCAGCCTTAGTTCTCTGAGCTAAACCCACACAGTAAAAACATCTTAAATCCAGAAATAGAAAAGTGACTCTGAATTCCTGATGAAACAGCAAAAAATAAAACAGAAAATCTGCCAACTTTAATTCAGCTTTACAACAGATTTGAGCAGGGAAAGAAAATACTTTAAAATGAAGTTTTGAAAAAGTACTAGTTAATAGGCACTTCCCATTTATTCTGGTAAATACCATTTCTGAATCAAGAGGAAAAAGGAACATGTCAAAGGCATTTTTACAAGCTACCATTTTACCAGCAGAGATTTCCAAAGCTCAAGCCCTGGCCTGATTTTTATCTGGGAAGAGCTGGAAATGCCACCTTTAGTGACTGTGGTCTCAAGGTCCAGAGGAGTATAGAATTTAGGGTTTTAAACATTAACATGACTGCTTGAAAGGACAATGTGCATTCAATTATCTCTCATTTGTGGAGTTAAAATACCATTGCCAGGAATAGAAAAATGTTATTAAAGAAAATGCTTTAGATATATTCTATACTTTGGATTTTTTTTGGTCCTAATATTTTGGCCTAAGTAAATTCAGTATTATAATTAAACAAATATCTCCAATCTATGAATGTAAACTAAATATGAATCAAGCAAAGGTAAAAGCTACATCTTAAGAGCTTTTACATCCCTGTCCAAGGTCACTGCAAAGTAGAGTTCAATTGCCAAATCAAAACTGCTTGGCTAAGAGTAAACCAACCTTAAAGTCTGATGAATGACAGGTGACCAGATTCCAGAACCTCCTGGAAACCCCACTTAGTGGGACAGCAGCAAGGAGACTGTGGGCTCCTGGGCTATTCACATTCCAGTTGTTCAAATTCCAGCTAATTTTCAGGCTTGCCTCTAAAGGTTGAAAACAGTTCGTTCTTCCAGTCTGTCAGCCAACTCAAAACAACATCTTTCTCAAAAGCTGTTATGTGTCAGGCACCATCCAGAGGACACAGACTGAGGACACAGGATACAGGACACGGTGTCTGCCATCTTGAAGATCACAGCTGAAATGCACAATAGTATTTATAGGAGAAATGTTACCAGATTCAGGAACTGCTTTAAAATATTCTGGTGGGGAGGGGCACATGTTAAGGAGGAGTTAATGAAACAAGATTGGCAAAATATTGGCAATTGTTGAAGTTGGGTGATGCGTCCTCAAAGACACATCATATTCATATGATGCCCTCTGTTCTTGTGTATGTTTGAAATTAAATGTTAAAAAAAAAGCTGTTAAAAAAAAAAGGAAGCTCACAGTCTGGTCACCAGATAAATGAGTAAAATAGACTATTAGGCCATAAGAAACCAGTGCCATCAGGGAGAAGTGGGATGGGGGAGGGGAGGAGACCCACCTAGGCCCAGGGAAGGTGGGCAGGTTTCCTGGAGGAGGCCCAGCTAGAGCTCAGTGGTGAGCAGATTAGAGCTGGTGCATTTGTAATGACATTTTAGGAAATCAGAAAGAACTGAGGAAAGAACATGAAGTGAGCTGGCACTGACTGTTAAGGGGTCGTGGGAGGGCTGGGGTTATCTGTGAGTGAGAAGAGCCAGAGAGGGGGTGTGGGTGAGTCCAGGCACCTCCCAACAGCTGTGTGTGCAGGTCTGCTCTGCGGGGACAGCCAGCAGCTCAGAGGTCCCTAGGAGCCGGGCCACAAAGCCCTTGCCTGCCTGGGTCAGCTCCTGAATAGGGAGGGGCGGCCTGTGGCCTGGCACCACCGGCAGATGGGCTGCGAGGGTCTCACTCCCCCCATGCAGGCTAGCCTTCCTGTTGACCCCAAGAGTCTCGCCACCAAGGGGACCAGACAACCCATGCACTGATACCCACCCCCTCCCTGGAGCCCCTCTGGGCACAAAGCCACCGACCTCCAGGTCAGGGCAGGAGGAGGGGTCTGATCCCAGGGTCCACGCCACTGAGCAGTGACAAGGGACAGGCCAACCTCATGGACTGACACTCACTCTCTAGCGCCAGGGTTCTACCTCTTCCCAGCACCGGCCTCCCTTGGGAGTACAGGACAGGAGCAGGTCCCGAGGCCTCCCTGCTCCTGTCAGCAGGGGCCACACCATAACGGATCCTACCAGGAACGTGGTGCACCTTCCCTGAACATCTGCACTTTGCCTCACAGCTGACCCTCCCAGGCCACCGCTCTCAGCGAGGTGCTCTCCTCCTGAAGTACAGCCCGTCTTCCCCCCTGGGTAATGAGGGGTAACGTAACCTCGACGTCATGCCCAGACGTGTCAGCAGTGGCAACAGCCGCTTCCTGGCTCTGGAGTAACCAGCGGGGGGTCAGCCAGTGCTGCAGGTTGACCCCAGAGGTGGGCCTGGCCCGATGGGAGCATCTAACCCAACGCTCTTCTGCCCACCATCAGGGCCGCCTATGACATAGCCACACCCCACAAATCCCAGCCCACACCCCAGCCCTTCTCACAGCACAGTTATGCATGTGGGCTCCGCGGTTGGTTAGCTTGAGCCCTTCTGCAACCCTTCCTGAGCCATGGTTTCCCCAGCTATGAATTGGGAGCAATCATAGGGTTCACCTCATAGGTTGTTTAAGGGCTAATAGGGTTAACATGTGTCAGGGACACAGCACAGTACCTGGCTCCTAATGAGTGCTCAGTAAAAGTCAGCAGTGACTTCTCCTGTGGTTTTCAGACCCACCACCCACATGTGAAGTACTCACCCTGCTTCCCCCTTGTCTCTGCCTCCACTGCAGAAATAGAATACCTGCAGGACCATGTCCAAGAAAGTCAGTTTGAAGAGGTTTTAAACACTACCTGGTTCCAGTCCCTTGGCTGACCGGAAGACAGGCCAGGCCAGGTCAGAACTGGCACAAGACTCCAGGATGCTCAGGGACCCTGGCGCTTGTGCCTTACACCCTTGCCTCACAGAGAGAGGCCCTCAGTACTCTGTCATTGTCACGTTCTTCCTCTTCATTATAGAGAAACACCATGTGACAGGCACTTCTAACTGTCCCCCGAAGTCTATTCTCTCCTCCTTACTAACAGAATCCTCTAGGTTTCACTTGGATATATGGCCACCCACCTGGAGATAATATTTCCCAGACTCCTTTGCAATTAGTTGTCATATGATCACTTTCTGGCCAGTGAGCTGTAACTGGAAGTAATATGTGCAATTTGGGGTCAAAAGGAGGTTGCCTGCCCTATCCACTCTGACCTTCCTTCTTTCCTCTTCCCGAGCTCCGAATCCCTGGCATGGTGGTGAGCCACCTTTCTTGACGCCCATGGAGACAACACCCTTAGTGGATGACAAAGAAGAACCCTGGGTGACCCCATGGGGTAGTTCACTCATCTGGACTGCCTACCAGCTCAAATAGTTGGGTGAGAAAAATCAATTCCACAACCTTTAAAAGTCATTGTTATTCCAATTCTGTTAAAGTAGCCAAACCAAAATCCTAACGAGAACTTGCCACCAGGACTTACAGCCAGGGGGCGCCCTCCAGGTAGTGATGAGTAAGCACACCTGCACTCATCAGTGCCTTAGGTGGAGAAATCTCATCACTGACCAGACTGGATGTCACTCTTAGATATGATCTAAACGAGACATGGTTGTAGTGACCTTTGTTCTTTTGGAGCTTTATTTTGTGTTCTATATTAAATAATTCATGGATCTATGAAGATGGCTTGGCTGCAGGTAACAGAAAACCCAAGCTAACACAAAGGAGTCATCAACACTCTCCCACACCGAGGCACAGGCTGTCAGGAGCAGCAGCCAATCCAGCGACTCAGAGGCACGATGAGGAGCCACCTTCCCATCTCTGGGCTCTCTGCCGTCCTCTGCTCTGGTCCCATCCATCCCTGGGATGTCTTCCCTCGAGGGTCTTAAGATGGTGGCCACACTCGCGGGCATCACGGTCACATGTTAGAGGCAAAAGAGATGTCCCGAACATTTCTATTGGAAGCAAGAAAACATTTCCCAGAAACCCCCCAGCAGACTTCCCCTTACGTCTCACTGCCAGAAGCATGTCACGTGCCCGTGCGCAAACCAATCTCTGGCACCAGGCATGGGCCACAATAACTGGTATTTACCTCCTGTGGAGGCCCGCGCAAGGAGGGAGACGGCGGAGGCCAGAGCAGAACTGGAGTTCTGTGAGGAGCAAAGGAGCGAGGGGGTGTGTGCAACAACCCGCCACTGGGGAGGTGGCAACACAGTTATTCTAAAAAATTATTCTCACACCCAGTCGTCTGATGACAGTACCAGCATTTTTCAGATGGAGCAATCAAAGCACATCCAGTCACAACTGTCTAAGAAACACCAGCACTGGTCTGGTCAGGTATAATTCAGCGGTGACAAAGGGCAGAGCACCATCGCTCAAACCACCAACTGCACGTTCCCCCAATAAAAGCTTCCATGCCCTCTTATCCCTTTCCCTTTGGTAACTATTAGTCTGTTCTTGGGTTCTGTGAGTCTGCTGCTGTTTTGTTCCTACAGTTTTTTTTTCTTTGTTCTTATACTCCACATATGAGTGAGATCATTTGGTACTTGTCTTTTTCGGCCTTGCTTATTTCACTGAGCATAATACCCTCCAGCTCCATCCATGTTGCAAATGGTAGGATTTGTTTTTTTCTTATGGCTAGTAATATTCCATTGTGTATATGTACCACATCTTCTTAATCCATTCATCTACTGATGGGCACTTAGGTTGCTTCCATTTCTTGGCTATTGTAAATAGTGCTGCAATAAACATAGGGGTGCATCTGTCTTTTTGAAACTGGGCTGCTGCATTCTTGCGGTAAATTCCTAGGAGTGGGATTCCTGGGTCAAATGGTATTTCTATTTTGAGTTTTTTGAGGAACCTCCATACTGCTTTCCACAATGGTTGAACTAATTTGCATTCCCACCAGCAGTGTAGGAGGGTTCCCCTCTCTCCACAAAGGGGCATTACGATTAGCAGACATAGGGTGGGGGGGCACGGGGAGGACAGTACAGCTCAGAGAAGAGAAGTAGTGATTCTCATCTCACTACACTGATGGACAGTGACTGTAATAGGGTTGGTGGGGGGGACCTGATGAAGGGGGTAGTTTAATCATCACAATATTGCTCATGTAATTGTAGGTTAATGATACTAAAATAAAATAAATTGTTAAAAAAAAAAAAGCTTCCATGCCATGTTTTATGTGCATTTGAACATGCAGCATGAAGTATTTATCTACCATGTCTTTCCCAAAAGGATTTGAGGCAGATAATCTGCAGATTTAGGATTGAATTACCTAAAATAGTAAAGATTTTTACCCCCTTCATTTGCAAGCTCCATGTTCTTACCACCCTCTCCTTTAAGGTTTTTTCCAGCTCTACAAAGGATGAATTTGTCAAGGTGGCTGATCATTTCTCAGGACCAGAAAAGAAGAAATAATTAAGTCATCAAGCCAGATTTTCACTTTTGTATACTCTTCAGTGATTTTTTTTTTTTCTGACATTTTGGGAGAAGTCTGTGTTCCATCCAGCTTTGTTGCTTTGCTCTTTCTTAAGTTTTAGAAGTAGCTACATCTGACATTGGCATTCTTATTTTAGAATGTCAACAGCAACTATGAGCACTTCAACAAAAAGGAGGTGAACACGCAGTTGGCACGATGTACTCACCACAAAGCCACTTAAAAAATATAGTTGATTCTCTTTATTTTGCAAGCAAACTGTGTCAATTAAAACTTTCTTAAAATGTCAAGGAAAGCACAAGCTTAAATAGGCAGGGCTGTAAAACTAGAAATACAAGTGGTACACTGTGAAGGTTTGCCTGGTGAAAGTCAAATTTTTCAAGGCAAAAGAAAAACAATAAAGAGTTTACAAGGGCCTGAGAACCAGAGCTGCACAATGTGAATCAGGCACACCTGGAAAGTGCAGGTGGCCAAGGCCACGTATGTGCCTTCTGAAAGTTGCATTTTCTATGTTAACAACACTGCACAGAAATGGGATTTTGCTCTGGATGGCTATATGAACAGAGCACTCATGCATGCCACACATCAAGGCATTTCGCCCGATGAGGCCTTTTTCAGGCTGGGAGCACACTCAGCCACAGAGCTTTGCAAAACCCTATGCTCACTGCCAGCTCATTGCATGCCCTGATCATGATGAAGCCAGGCACCAGGTCTTCTGCGGACAGTTACCACTGCTAGCGCCAGTGGGCAGGAATTCCATGCCCTGAAAATATATTTAGCAAACTGCTGGCTGGTTCCCTGGAAGGCTGGCGGCATGAGTGTCAGCACAGAATAAGCCCGTCTGCCCAAGGAGGTGGTCAAGTGGGGCAGCTACCTGCTGTGGATGCAGTGGGGGGCTGAAACGGGGACCTCCAGGAGCTCCATGTGATGGGATCTAAGAATTCTCTGATTCAAATCCCCAAACAAGCTCCCCAAACAATTTTTTTGGCTCCTTTGCTCTTAACAAAGAAACAAGTAGAGCTTAACAGAGCTACAAGCATTGCCACACAGAATCACAGACATTCGGCTTGGGAAGGAATCCAGATTGCTATCTAGTCCCAGATTCCTTCCAAAAAAGTAGGGACTAACGTTATAAGCTCCCAAACTTTGATGCTGCTTATGTTAAAGTAATGACACACACACCTCCTATTCAATGTACTCATCACATCCAACAGTGACAAGTTGAAAGCTTTACCCCTAAGATCAGAAACAAGACAAAGATGTCCACTCTCACCACTTTCATTCAACACAGTACTGGAAGTCCCAGCCATAGCGATGAAGCAAAATAAATAAAAGGCCTCTAAATCAGAATGGAAAAAGTAAGTGTCTCTATTTTCAGGTGGCATGTTATTACATATAGAAAACCCTGAAGACTCCACCAAAACACTGTTAGAACTAATCAAAGAATTCAGTAAAGTTGCAGGATACAAAACCAATATATAAAAATCTGTTGCATTTTCTATATACTAACAACCAACTATTGGAAAGAGAAATTAAGAAAACAATCCTATTTATAATTGCATCAAAAAGAATAAAATACCTAAGAATAAATTTAATTGAGGTGAAAGATGTGTTCACTGAAAACTATAAGGTATTGGTGAAAGAACCTGAAGAAGATACAAATAAATGGAAAGATGAGCTCATGGAGTTGGAGAATTAGTATTATGAAAGTGTTCATACCACCCAAAATAATCTACAAATTCTACCAAAATTCCAATGGCAATTTTATTCTATCTTCTGCTCTACTTTTCAAAGAAACAGAGCAAACAACCCTAAAATTTGTATGGAACCACAAAGGCCCTGAGTAGCCAAAGTAATCTTGAGAAAGAACAAAACTGAAGGCATCACACCTCCTGACTTCATAGTATATTATAAAGCTACAGTAATCAAAACAGTATGGTATTGGCACACAAACAGACACATAGATCAGTGGAACTGAACAGAGAGTCCAGAAGTAAACCCATACATATATGGTCAATTAATATACAACAAAGAAGCTAAAATACACAATGGGGAAAGGATAGTCTCTTCAGTAAATGGTGTTGGGAAAACTGGACAGCCCCACACAAAAGAATGAAACTGGACCCCTTTCTTACTCCACACACAAAAATTAATTCAAAGCGGATAAAGACTTGAATGTAAGACCTGAAACTATAACCTCCTAGAAGAAAATATAGGCAGAAAGCTCCTGAAGATAGGTCTGGGTGATGATTTTTTTAAACCTGAAACGAAAAGCAAAAGCAATGAAAGCAAAAACAAGTAAGTGAGACTGCATCATGCTAAAGGCTTCTGCACAGCAAAGGACACCACCAACAAAATGAAAGGGAACTTAGTGAATCAGAGAAGATATTTGCAAATCATGTATCTGATGAGGGGCTAATATCTAAAATACATAAAGAATTCATACAACTCAGTAGCAACAAACAATCAGATTAAAAAATTGACAGGGGAACCAAATAGACGTTTTTCCAAAGAAACCATACAGGTGGACAATAGGCACATGAAAAGATGTTCAACACCACTAATCATCAGGGAAATGTAAGTCAAAACCACAATGAGATGTCACCTCACTCCCATTAGAATGGCTAGTATCAACAAGACAAGAAATAACAAGTATTGGTGAGGATGTGGAGAAAAGGGAACCCTTGTGCACTGTTGGTGGGAGTGTGAATTGGTGCAGCCATTATGGAAAGCAGTATGAAGGTTCCTCAAAAAATTAAAAATAGACCTACCATATGATCCAGCAATTCCACATCTGGGTATACACCTGAGGGAAATTAGGTCACTACCTTGAATAGATTTCTGCACCCCCAGGTCCATTTCAGCATTACTTACTGGAGCCAGGACACATGTCCATAAAACTGCCTTCTTGAGAGGACTCTGGTGAGCTCAGGCAGGTAGTGTGGTTTGAAGCCAAGGCTGAAAAGTCCATGCAAATTCTACCTGGACTGCTCTCTCCCAGGCTACTTGCTTTGGAGGCCTGAAGTTATCATGTTGGAGACACAATGGGAGAGGCCCCCTGGGGACAGGGATGCCCAAGCAGCCCAACTGCTCGAGTCCTCCCAGCCCAGGCATCAGACATGTGAGGAGGGAACACTCAGACTATTCCAGAGCAGTCACTGCCTGAATAACTGACCCAGCTGAGCAAGAAACACTAGCTGGGCCCAGTCCACCTCCTGACCATGAGGATATCAGTAACATGATGGCTGTTTGGGGATGCCACCAAGTTTGGGGATGATGTGTTATGGAGCAATAGTGATCTCCATGAGGTAGGAACTTTGCCAATCTTGCTCCCTACTCTTGTATCCCCAGTGCCAAGAACAGTGCCTGGCCCAGAGTAGATACCCAATCAGTACTTGTTGGGTGAAAGCATAGATGAAGGAACAGAGGAGAGGCCCACAACAGCCGCCAGCAGTCCATCCTCTCTGCCTTTCCCTGGCTGGCACACTGTCTCTCCTCTGTCCCTCCACCTCCCCACCTGGCTGACTCCTGATCGGCCATCAAATCCCAGCTTGAAATCATTTTTTCAGGCAAGTTGCCCTTGAACTCACCTGTCTAGATCAGCAGCCTGGATGACATTCTGAAGTCAGCTCGTACTTCCTCTGCATGACACTTCTCAGGGCTATCATTCTATAGTCAAATACCCACACTGACATTCCTGGCTGTCCGGCTGTCTGCTGTGATTGACTAGAAGCTACCACACAGCAGGCATGGTGTCTCTGTTCACAAATGTTGACTCCAGTGCCAGACAAAGCCTGGCACAGAGCTGGATAACGGCATGCCGGAACATTTCTGGAGATGGGCAACATTCATCATTTACTCACACACTTCTGACACCAAATGTATGGCCTTTTCCTCACACCAACCAACTTTCCAACTCTCTGGACACCAGCTGCGTGTCCGACAACTCAATTTAATTCTGACATTGGCTACCCCCAGCTAGCGTCAGCCTCCACAGGTTTAAGGGCTCAGTCCCAAAGACTGCCCCCACTTTAAATGCCAGTTGCAAGTATATGGTCCCCAGGTACTCATTTCTGTCCAACCTGGCTACAAAGTAGGGGGTTAAAAGGGTTCCCTCCCCTTTCAGGTTTGATGATTTGCTAGAACAGCTCACAAAACTCTGGAAAACATTCTACTGACTGTTACCATAGATTTATTATAAAGGATATAACTTTAAAGGATATAAATATAAAGGAACAGCCAAATGGAAGAAATGCATAGGGCAAGGTGCGGGGAAAGGGCACAGAGATTCCATGTTCTCCGCAGGCGTGCCACCCTCCCAGTACTCAGTGGGCTCACCAATCTGGAAACTCTCTGAACTCCCTCCACTTTGCAGGTTTTTATAGAGGTTTCATGACAGAGGCATGATTGATTAAATCACAACCTCCAGCCCTCTCCTCCTGGGAAGTGCCAACTCTGTAATCAGTCCTTAGCCTTTGTGGCACCAGCCCGCATCCTGAAGGGGCCCCCAGCCAGCAGTCATTCATTAGCATATAAAATAACACACTTATTCCTCTGGAGAGGCCAAGGTTTAGGAGCTGTGTGCCAGGAACGGGACAAAGACCAAATATTTATTTTTTATGATACAATAGCCAATCCCATTATTAGAAGGTGCTAATTCTTAGAGTTCTCATTAATACTGGGCTAGAAATGTCCTCTAACTACTAGCCTGCCTACTACCAGGCTCTCAAAACCCACTCACGTCCTGGTCATCCTCACCCCATGCAGGGAGCCCAGGAGGCTGAATGCCTTCAGGTTTACACAGCAGTCAGGGGAAGAGCTAGAACCCGAAGGCAGTTCTCCTGACCTGCCTGTTCCATGCTCTTTCCATTACGCCACACTGCCTCCTGGATGTTTTCACTGACATTAAACGCTCTGAAGCATCACAACCCCTCCATGCAAACAGCAACAAACAAAGCTGTGTACTTTTCATAATGGAACATATGAGACAGGCGAAGCTTCTTAATATTTAACGTATAGCAGTCAGTGTCTACATATAGCACGAGCTCACAGTGGTATTTCAGGCACCTCCCCACCAAATTTCAAAGAAATAAGCCCCTGAGCAAACATCTAATTCAGACTTTAATTTGAGTCTTGTTTATTGAACAGACCTCCAGTCAATCTCCTACAGAGAGTGTCCTTTCTTTCTGCTTTCCTTCCTGTTCTATTACTTGTCAGGATCTTTGGAGATTAAGGGCATAAACAAACTGATAAAGAACACTGCAAGTGATCTGCGATAGTTCAGAAAGACTGAACAATTGAGATTTTGAAGAAAATGCAATGACCTGGAAAAGAGTGTGTGAACATATTAATGTGACTTAATGTGAAAAATAAAAAAATTTTAAATGTGTATATGTACATGGTTGGAAAACTAGGACGGAAAGAAATACAAATTTAAAAATGACATGGCATGTCTCACACTTCAGATCGGCAAAAATTAAAAAGAATATTCATCTCTAGTGAATGTTAGTCTCAATGGGGATGAATTCTTTCACACACTGTTGGTAAGAGGGTTAACTGGAATGGAATTTGTGAACAGCTGGTGGTCTGGTTAAAAAACAATACACACCCTATGACCCAAGAATTCATATACTGGTTATCTATTCTCAGATAATGCTCACTAGTATGCACAATGCAGGAACAGAAATAATTATAAATATCTTCAAAAAACCAAAATGATGTTCACCCATAGGGAAATGGATGGAAAAATGAGCTTGTCCATACAATGGGAACATGATTCAGCCTTAAAAAAGAAAGAGGTAGACAGGACTTCCGGGAAGATGGTGACGTGAGCAAGGCGGCAGAAATCTCCTCCCAACACTATATTTATCTATGAAAATACAGCAAATACAACTATTCCTAAAAGAGAGACCAGAATACACAGGAAAGCGCACAACGTGCAGCTACACCTGAGAGGACTTGGCACCCCACGAGGCGGGTAAGATATGGAGCCGCGACCCGGCGGTACCCGAGCGCTCCCCCACCCCAGTGCACTGGTGGGAGGAGAGGATTCAGAGCAGGGTGGG
Organism: Phataginus tricuspis; assembly: GCA_029783875.1. Taxonomy (NCBI): domain Eukaryota; kingdom Metazoa; phylum Chordata; class Mammalia; order Pholidota; family Manidae; genus Phataginus; species Phataginus tricuspis. Next base: position 24,455,364 of record JAQQAC010020790.1, on the reverse strand, counting down.
AGTGGAAGTACAGGCCCGTGAAATAACGAGCCCCGGCAATCTGCGTGGGGAGCGCTGACTCACATCGCATGGTGCAGCGGAGATTGGAGAGACAGAGGGTGCAGGGTCTGAGCAGGGAACATGCCAGGTTGCTTGCAGCCAGCTCCCGGGAAGGAAAAAAGAAAAAGAAGAAAAGGGCGTGCATTTTTCAGCAGTCTTAAAGAGACAGGAGCCCAGCAGAGGACCAGATGGCCCAGGCACACTCAGCCCAGCAGGCTGGGAGTCCCAGGGAGTTTCAGATGCCTTAGATGGAGACTGTGAAAGGGTGGCCGCACTTAGACTTCCCACAGAGCTCAACAGACTCCCATTCGTTCCCCCCACAGCCAGAACTATAAAGGGCCCTGCGGAGTGGTGCGGCCACGGCTCTGGAATAGTGGAGCAACAGCGCCACCTACAGCATCCCCACAGAGTCCACTCCCGGTAAGTGGGTTTTTTGTTTGTTTGTTTGTTTTTGTTTTCTTGTCTTTTGTCTTTTGTTTTTTCTTTTCCTTTTCAAAGTCATTAAGAGCCCGGCTGACATACATGACAACTACCAGCAACCACTTCTATAGCCATGAAAAGAAAGAGGAATATGGTCCAGACTAAAATCAACCACCAGACAAGCCCAAACAGGGAGCCTGAAGGGATGGACATGCACAGTCTTCCTGAAAAAGAATTCAGAATAAAAGTCATAACCATGCTGACGGATCTACAGAGAAATGTGCAAGAGCTGAGGGAGGAAGTGAGGGAAGTGAGGAAAGACAATGCAGATATCAGACAGGCCATCAATGGGCTTAACAGCAGACTGAATGAGATGCAAGAGACTGTTAATGGAATAGAAATCACAGAACAGGAATACAGAGAGGCTGAGGCAGAGAGAGATAAAAGGATCTCTAGGAATGAAAGAATATTAAGAGAACTGTGTGACCAATCCAAACGGAACAATATTCGCATTATAGGAGTACCAGAGGAAGAAGAGAGAGAAAAAGGGATAGAAAGTGTCTTAGAAGAAATAATTGCTGAAAACTTTCCCACACTGGGGAAGGAAACAGTCTCGCAGTCCACGGAAGCCCACAGATCTCCCAACACAAGGGACCCAAGGAAGACAACACCAAGACACATAATAATTAAAATGGGAAAGATCAAAGATAAAGACAGAGTATTAAAGGCAACTAGAGAGAGAAAAAAGATCACCTACAAAGGACAACCCATCAGACTGTCATCAGACTTCTCAACAGAAACCTTACAGGCCAGAAGAGAATCCATGATATATTTAATGTAATGAAACAGAAGGGCCTCGAACCAAGAATATTGTATCCAGCATGATTATTATTTAAATATGATGGAGGGATAAAACAATTTCCAGGCAAATGAAAGTTGAGAGAGTTTGTCTCTCATAAACCACCACTACAGACTATCTTAAATGGACTGCTCTAGAGGGAAGCACCCCTAAGGCTAAAAAGATATCACCAGAGAAAATAAAATCATTGCAAAGAAAACAGATCATCCAAATACTAACTAAAAGCAAACAATAAAACACCCAATATATAAAGAATGGAGGAAGAAGAATAAGAAGGGAGAGATAAAGAAACATCAGACAGTGTTCACAATAACTTAACAAGAAAGTTAAGTTAAATTGTTAGATAAAAGAAGCAACCCTTGAACCTTTAGTAACCACCAATCTAAAGCCAACAATGGCAATAAGTACATATCTATCAATATTCACCCTAAATGTAAATGGACTGAATGCACCAATCAAAAGACACAGAGTAACAGAATGGATAAAAAAGCAAGACCCATCTATATGCTGCTTAAAAGAGACTCACCTCAAACTCAAAGATATACACAGACTAAAAGTGAAGGGATGGAAAAAGATATTTCATGCAAACAACAAAGAGAAAAAAGCAGGTGTTGCAGTACTTGTATCAGACAAAATAGACTTCAAAACGAAGAAAGTAGCAAGAGATAAAGAAGGACATTACATAATCATAAAGGGGTCAGTCCAACAAGAAGATATAACCATTATAAATATATATGCACCCAACACAGGAGCGTCAGCATATGTGAAACAAATACTAACAGAATTAAAGGAGGAAATAGACAGCAATGCATTCATTTTAGGAGACTTTAACACACCACTCACTCCAAAGGAAAGATAAACCAGACAGAGAATAAGTAAAGACACAGAGGCACTGAACAACACACTAGAACACATGGACCTAACAGATATCTACAAAACTCGGCACCCAAAAGCAGCAGGATACATATTCTTCTCAAGTGCACATGGAACATTTTCCAGAATAGACCACATACTAGGCCACAAAAAGAACCTTAGTAAATTCAAAAATATTGAAATCCTACCAACCAACTTCTCAGATCATAAAGGTATAAAACTAGAAATATAGTGTAGAAAGGAATAAAAAATGCTCACAAATACATGGAGACTTAACAACATTCTCCTAATGAATCAATGGGTTAACGACCAAATCAAAACAGAAATCAAAGAATATGTGGAGACTAATGACAATAACAACAGAAAGCTACAACTTCTGTGGGACGCAGCAAAGGCACTTCTAAGAGGAAAGTATATTGCAATCCAGGCCTATTTAAAGAAGGAAGAACATTCCCAAATGAACAGTCAAAAGACACAATTACTGAAATTGGAAAAAGAAGAACAAATGAGGCCCAAAGTCACCAGAAGGAGGGACATAGTAAAGATCAGAGAAGAAATAAATAAAATTGAGAAGAATAAAACAATAGAAAAAAAATCAATGAAACCAAGAGCTGGTTCTTTGAAAAAATAAACAAAATAGATAAACCCCTAGCCAGACTCATTAAGAGAAAAAGAGAATCTATACACATAAACAGAATCATAAATGAGAAAGGAAAAATAACGATGGACCCCACAGAAATACAAAGAATTATAAGAGAATAGTATGAGCATCTGTATGCTAACAAGCTGGAAAACCTAGAAGAAATGGACAACTTCTTAGAAAAATACAACCTTCCAAGACTGACCAAGCAAGAAACAGAAAAACTAAACAGAACAATCACCAACAACAAAATTGAATCGGTAATGAAAAACTACCCAAGAACAAAACCCCCGAACAAGATGGATTCACCTCTGAATTCTACCAGACATATACAGAAGAAATAACACCCATTCTCCCTAAAGCTTTCCAAACAATAGAAGAGGAGGGAATACTTCCAAACTCATTCTATGAAGCCAGCATCACTCTAATACCAAAACCGGGCAAAGACCTCGCCAAAAAAGAAAATTACAGACCTATATCCCTCATGAACGTAGATGCAAAAATACTCAACAAAATATTAGCAAACTGACTTCAAAAATACATCAAGAGGATCATACACCATGATCAAGTGGGATTCATCCCAGGGATGCAGGATGGTACAACATTCGAAAATCCATCAACATCATCCACCACATCAACAAAAAGAAGAACAAAAACCACATGATCATCTCCATAGATGCTGAAAAAGCATTTGACAAAATTCAGCATCCATTCATGATTAAAACTCTCAACAAAATGGGTATAGATGGCAAGTACCTCAACATCATAAAGGCCATATATGACAAACCCACAAGTAACATCATACTTAACAGTGAGAAGCTGAAAGCTTTTCATCTAAGATCGGGAATAAGACAGGGATGCCCACTCTCTCCACTGTTATTCAACATAGTACTGGAGGTCCTAGGCACGGCAATCAGACAAAACAAAGACATACAACGCTTCCAGATTAGTAAAGAAGAAGTCAAATTGTCACTATTTGCAGATGACACGATACTGTACATTAAAAACCCTAAAGACTCCACTTCAAAACTACTAGAACTAATATCTGAATTCAGCAAAGTTGCAGGATACAAAATTAACACACAGAAATCTGTTGCTTTCCTGTACACTAACGATGAACTAACAAAAAGAGAAATCAGAAAAACAATTCCATTCACAATTGCATCAAAAAGAATAAAATACCTAGGAATAAACCTAACCAAGGAAGTGAAAGACCTTTACTCTGAAAACTACAAGACACTACTAGGAGAAATTAAAGAGGACACTAACAAATGGAAATGCATCCCATGCTCTTGGCTAGGAAGAATAAGTATTGTCAAAATGGCTATACTACCTAAAGCAATCTACAGATTCAATGCAATCCCTATCAAACTACCAACAGTTTTCTTCAATGAACTGGAACAAATAATTCTAAAACTCATATAGAACCACAAAAGACCCCGAATAGCCAAAGCAATCCTGAGAAGGAGGAATAAAACAGGGGGAATTATGCTCCCTGACTTCGAACTCTACTACAAAGCCACAGTAATCAAGACAATTTGGTATTGGCACAAAAACAGACCCACAGACCAGTGGAACAGAATAGAAAATCCAAACATTAACCCAAACATTTACAGCCAATTAATATTTGATAAAGGAGCCTTGGATATACAAT
>JAQQAC010020790.1:24383683-24440879 GCA_029783875.1 Phataginus tricuspis | reverse complement strand
CGTATCCATTCTGCTTTTAATAACGTCCATTGTGTTCTTCAAGGATTGGATCTCCAACCGGAATTCATTCCTGAGTTCTTGAATATCTTTCCGTACCTCCATGAGCATGTTCATGATTTTTATTTTGAACTCCTTTTCATGGAGAGTCATAAGGTCCATATCATTTAAATCTTTCTCAGGAGTTGTATTCATAATTTTACTCTGGACCAGGTTCCTTTGGCATTTCATATTTGTGTATGGAGCCCTCTAGTGCCCAGAAGCTCTACTCTCTGGAGCTGCTCAGCCCCTGAAGCAATGTCAGGGATTGTACGGGAGTGGTATTGGTGCCTCGGGGGAGGAAAGGGCTGTTTCCTGGTTCCTGGCTGAGTGTATAAGCCTCTGTGCTTTGCCTTTTTAGTTGCTGTAGACAGATCTTCCCTCTGGCTGGCCTAACATCAGGGAAGGGTTTCCCGGTTTGCAATCCCAGTGGGGCTGGCCAGGCAAAAGGCGCATTAGTCTGCCTGTCACAGAAGGGGTTCTTGGAGCTGTGTAGGCAGCCAGGGAGCTGGCACACCTGACGATCATGAAAACTCCCAATCTGCTGGGCAGAGTACACCCGGACAAGGTTGTCTACCTGTCCTTTCTCCTGAGCAGTAAGCTCTGTGCAGTCCTTGCCCCCTTAGCAGGCCTCTGGCTAAGGTCTTCTTTGTTAGGAAGTCTCTCAGACTGCCTGCCTTTCTTTTGTCTCAGAGCAGCTGGGTATGGATCCCTGATTTCACAAGCAGCTGGAATCTTAGTCTCTCCAGGAACTCCGCCTGTCTTAGCTTTCCAAGCTCCTAATTACAAGAGTGTCATGCAAGCACCATGAAATGTAGGTTTGTGCTCCCAGGGTAGATCTCCAGAGTTAGGTATTCAGCAGTCCCAGTTCTCCACTCCCTCTCTGCTCCGTCCCTGTACCTCCCACCGGTGAGCTGGGGTGGGGGAAGAGCTTGGATCCCGCAGGACCACAGCTTTAGCACATTACCATTTTCTGTGAGGGCTGCTCTTGTCTCCAGGTATATGCAGTTTGTTGTAGTCCTCTTTCCCGTTGCTCTTTCAAGAGTAGTTGTAGTAGCTTTATTTTCATATTATATGCAGTTTTAGGAGGAAGCCTCTGTCTCACCTCTCATGCCGCCATCTTTAATCCCCCTGTTCTCCAACATAAATTATTAAAAAAAAAAAAAAAAAGAAAGCGGTAGCCATAGGTGTGGATGTGGACAAACCTCCAGGAGACACTGCCAATTTAAAAATAAATGACAGAGTGTGTGTGTACAAGTAGCAGCATGTCAGATACAGTCTAATCTCATGTACGTAAAACACACTTGCATATCTCAACATATGTATGGAAATTTTAAGAAAACATGTAAACTTACATAAAAAAAGAAAAAGGTCTGGAAGGAGACAGCTCCAAAATTAAGTGGTCATCCCTATATCATGGACTTTTCAATATTCACTCATATGTTTAATGTTTTGTTTTTACAACATGTTATGTACAAATAACAAAAAATGAAGATTAGTAATGACAGGAGAAAATGTTATATTAAGTCAAGAAAGCAAGCTCTAGTATAGCACGTACCGTTTGAGATCAATTATATTATAAAGATATGTCATAAAATGGGACTGAGTGGTTTGAAATGGGGGGGAGTGGGACTTTTTACTCTATACGCTTTAGAATTTTATTGCTATTTTGAAAAACCAATAAAAGTAACAATTAAAAAAAATACTGGAAAGAGAAACTATACCCTTAATGTTATAAGTGGTTATAGCTAGGATTACAAGTAATCTTAATTTTCTTTAAAACAAAGTACAAGACAGAAGATTGGCTTACAACTTTTTAAGTGCATGGTGGGATCCTGGAAGACTTCATTTCTCCCTCACAGCTTTCTGCATTTCCCAAATCTTCTTAAGCAAACACGTATTATTTTAAAAATCAGAAAAAAAGCATGCTCTAAAATATATTTAAATTGTTTTGGAACACTGTAGTTAAGCAAGAAGTCACAAGGTGGGCACATGATACATTGTAAAGAGACTGGTGTTTTTGAAAGAGTACCTCCCTTTCAAAACTCAGTGCAACACAGACCCTGATGTGTAAGGAAGTAAAAGAGTCTACTGGGAGGGGCCTAGTGCCCCAGTGAGCAGAAGTCCTTCACACCCAGAGAACCCCGGGGGCCAGGAACAGCACTAGAAAATGCAATGCATAGACAGGCTGAGGCTGCCGGGGCGGGTGCAGGAGGCTCTTCGTGCTGAGATGGTCAGGGAAGGCTTCGGGGAAGGGGCAGAAACTGCATTAAAACTGGAAGGGCAGGAGGGTGGCAGTGGGCATGCCTGAAGTGAGCAGGCATTTCAAGAAGGATAAGCAATGGGTACCGTGGTGCAGGGACAAAAGCTACCCATCTCTGTACTGTTGACAGCTTTATGCAGTTACTCATCAGTGAACAGAGTGGAGAAGGCTGGGGCCAGACTAGGTTTCTATAGGTTTAGGGAGCCACAGAAGGTTCGTGAACACATGCATGACAGGATGAAGGTGGCACCACAGCAGTGTCACTCATGAGCTGCTGATGGATACTCGCCTGCACGGTCGGCCCACGCTCGAGCTATGGCACGGCACTGGGAGCAAGCAGACAGACAAACTTCCGGGCCTTGACATCTGGGGGCTTGCAGCTCATGGTTAACGACTGCTAGGTTTGGCCAAGGTCATGTGCATTGGTCGGGATGTCAGGCCAGGCGGGTGAGTGCCTTCCTCTGGGGCTATCCAGAACTCTCCACATTCCAAGGACACTGAGGATGGGGCGTCAAGTCACAGCTCATGGTACCTCCCCAGGACTGAGTTCCAGGCCTTTCGCTCTCCCATTTACCAGCTGAGGCACCTCAGGCAAGCTACATAATCTCTGTCAGTTGCAGTTTCCCACCTGTAATTGGTCATCAATTATTCATTCAACAAATATTCACCACCAAGCATCTTCTGTGTGCCAAGTACAGTTATCAAAGCTGGCGATCAGTGGTGACCAGATCAGTCTAAAATGCCTGCCTTTATGGAGTTCATATTCTATTCTAGTGGATGCAAAATTACCCACTTCACAGGGTTGTGGAAGGGATTCGACATTTCTTGGAAATTAGGGTAGTAATTCTGCACCCCATTCCAATGTGTGTGGGGGCTTTTCCCCCACACTGCCAAGCAATTCTCTGACAGCAGCTGGGTGTCCTGTACTTCAGCTCGGTTTGACACCAAGTACCATCAGATGCCACAGGGTAAGGGCTCAGTCCTTTCGTCACTTCAGACTCCAACTGGACAGCCAGGTTGTCACCTGTGCTTCTGACCGACTGCCTACAGATGGAGGGTTCCAGTCACCCCTCTTGGGTCCAGTGACTTTCTTAGAGTGGCTCACAGAACTCAGCAGAACATTTTACTTACTAGATTACTGGTTTATTATAAAGCATGTAACTCAGGAACAGCCGAGTGGAAGTGGTGCATGGCAAGGTCTATGGGGAAGGTAGATTTCACACCCTCCCTCAGGGCGCCACTACCCCCAGATCTCTGCATGTTCACCAAGGAAGCTCTCTGAACCCCATCTTTTGGGTTTTTATGGAGGTTTCACTACACAAGCATGATTGGTAAATCCTTGGTAATTAGCAATTGTTTCAATCTCCAGCCCCTCTCCTCTCCCCAGAGGTCTGAAAAAGTTCCAGACCCCAAATCTCCAGGTGGGTTCTCCAAGCAACCAGCACCCATCCTTAGGTTACCCAGGGGCTTTCCAAAAGTCACCTCATTCACATAACAAAAGACACCCATATTGGTCACATCACAGGATATTCCAAGCGTTTTAGGGGCTCTGTGCCAGACACAAGGATAAATAAAAAATATTCCTTATTGTAAATGACAACATTATGATCACAGGTAGTAGTGACAGCTGTCCTCCTCCTCAGTTTATTATCAGGCACATTCCCTACAGCCCTCAGCACCAAGAAGGCACCCTATAAATACCAGAGGAATGGTCTGAGTTTCCATCTATGGATTGAAATTTCCCTACCAGGAAACAAAGCGTCCTATCTGCAGCCCTGGGCTTAGCTAGCATGAAGGTTCCTCTCTGCCCCGGCCCCCCAGCACTGTCAACTCCACCTTCCTAAACAGGGCTGGGTAGGCAGACAGAAGGAAACCATCCTGGGGCCATTCATCGCCATGAAGGCAGCTGACAGCTCTGCCAAACCCTGGCTCAGCCCTGTCTCCTTGGGGAGATGAGCAGCGCTGGGCTGGTGAGGGCCAAGCAGCGCTGACCTCTGTCCTCGCAGGACAGCACTGCACGGACCCACGGAGATGACCCGACCCTCCAGTCAGGCCAGCCATGGCAAAGCCCTCACTAGGCGGACCTCAGAGTTAAATACTCACTTCAGTGTGCTCACAGAGTGGACAATAGGCACAACTGGGGATTATTCTGAGCCAAGTGGCCAGAAATATTGGTATGAGTTGAAAGGAGAAAAAAAAAACCTGCAGGCCAACTCTAAGAACCTCATCCTTGGGGTTCTAAGTAAGCACTCCACCAAAAACCTAGCTGGCGCATATCCCGACATGTAATGATAGTTTCAGCTGTCCTCACCAACTTCACGCTGGTGTTCTGGTGCCAGCCTCTATTTTTGTAGCCTGAGTAATGCCCGGGCAAAGGACCAGATGAGAATCAGAACCAGAGGCCCTGGGCACATAGGTGATGGCACAGCAGTGGGGCCCATCTCCATCTACGACAGCAGCCGCTCCCTGCAGCCTCAGCCCCTCTCGCAGCCCCAGCCCCGAGCTCTGTTATCTGGGACTCTATTGCCCACCCAGGCTGTGTTAAATGGGTGAATGACCAAATTCCCCCACCCAGCTCAGCCCCACTGGACGACTCACTGTTCCCTCTCTGTGTCCATTCGCTCTCTTGGCCAGATGCTTTCCTAACCTACTTACTCCTGTGTATCTTTACACTCCAGCTCAAATGCCACCTCCCCCTGGAAGCCTACCCTGACCCCGAGGCTGGGTGAAGCCCCCGGTACTGGGCAACCACAGCCCTCCCACGATACTTGTGGACCCCAGAGACTCAGGTAGGGAAGGAAGGAGGGAAGAAGGGCACCAAGAAGGATGCTGTGATGGAGAAGCACCTGCCACAGAAACCTACCACAAACTGAATACGAACAAAGCACTTACACCCTGTATATAAATGGATCATTCGTCAATGTTTACTGAGAAAAAAACAGCAGGAAGTGGCCAAAAAAGTATTTCTGAATGAATTCTAATGGGGAGGTGAGGTCACTCTCTGCTGAATGCCCTCCTCTCCTTTCCTGCCCTCTGGGTGTGGGCTGGGGTGGGGGCTGAGGAGGAAGAGAGACTTTGGGAGGCTGGGTAAGTGGGAGCCCTTGAAAGGCTCATGGGCAAGGAGCTCGCATTGGCTTCTCTGGCCTTGGGGGGCTGAAGGCCATTGCTTCTTGAGTAATCTCCAGCCGCTGAGGGGGACCAACTAGGAGTCGTTCCCATAAAGCTGTTAAGAACCATCCTTGGTCAAGAAAGAGGGATAATGAGGGCATTCCATTGTCCTGCTGGCCCAGTTCTCAAAGGTGGGAACAGAACTGGGATTTAGGACAGAGGTTCTGGGAATAAAGACTATTTTTGGCTGGAGCCTCCTTAGCACAGTATTTCCTTCCAAGATAGACACCCCCACCTGCCCCTCAATATTCCTTCCTGGCAAAGAGAATCCTGACTTGGGAGGGGCAGTGTGGCAGAGACTGCCAGCTAATCATGAAACCCATCTCCTCTCCCTCCTAGGCACTGAGCTGGACCACAAGTCCCAGCCTCCCTCGCAGGAGGTGTGGCCCTGGGACTGAGCCCTGGCCAGTAAATGTCAGTGGAAGTGATTCACCACCACCAAGCCTGGCCCATAAAATCTTCCCACACACCATTGTCTATGTTCCTTCCTCTTCTGCTGGTTGATGTAAGTAAGCATGGAAGCCCTCAGAGCCTGGGTCCCTGAATCACCTCTTGGACGACAGTCCCCCACTAATAAGGAACAGCTACTTTGGACTTTGTATGAACAAAAAGTAAATGTCTATTTTATCTGAGTCATTAAACATATTTGGTTTGTTTGCTTAGCAGAAAACTCATCCAACTATTCTAGGCAGCGATCTTCCCTGCTAAATACTCACATGGCCCTTTCAGCTGGGAGTTGTCATGTGACACAGTCTGGCCGTGAAATGTCAGGGAAGTCTGCTGGGTATTCTGAGGAAAATGTCTGCCTTCCTGATAAAAGGTACCAATGAGGTTGGCTCCTCCTTTCTGAGCGGCCATTTTGCCATCGTCAAGGAACGGCCACCAAAACAACAGAAGCGTCAGTCAGGGGCAGCCATCAGCTGTTGAGAACAAAAACCATCTAGCGTCACACATCTTGTTACATGAGAAAAATAAGCCAGTATTTACTTAAGACATTAAGGTAGGGCTTTCTGTTACTTGCAGCCAAAGACAACCCTAACTACTTTGCCACCACTCATTCATTCCTTTACCCAAACTTTACTGAGGCCTGTTTCATACCAGTCCTTACGATAAGGGCTCAAGATTCAGAGATGAGCTAGGTGGGGGCCTCTGCTCTCCAGGAGCTCCCAGTCAAGCTGGGGAGACAGGCCCACGAGCAGACAATCGGACTACAGTGGGCACCGATGCTAGATGACACACAGTGTCCCCGCGGGGTGGGGGCACTGGGCGGGCACTGAAGCAAAGAGTTCCCGACTCCCTTACTGGCATCTGTCACACAGAGAACACTATCCTTATGCTCAAAAGCCAGTGCAAGGAATGCGCTGGACCCAGATGAGCCAACTGCAATTACTTACTGTACGTTGAGTTGTTAAACACCATCAGCTAATGCAGCTGCTTGAAGATAATCAGCAATCATTACAGCAAGATGCCCAAGAGATGAAAATAAAAAACCATGTGCTACTGACTTAGAAATGCTGCAAATTCTGTGAACTGAGGACAGTGCAGACTTGTAGATCTTCCCACCTGCTGATATCAGCCATCTCCTAAAATATACTTTCTTTCTCAAAGTAGACACAGTAATTTTCCACCTTGAAGACAGAGCCAAAAAATCAACTGTCCATGCCATGACCTTTTAACATAAATGCCCAAGCTTTGATTTTTTGAGTCTGTGTTTCCATTAGGAACTGTGATGGAGACAGACAAATTGGCGACAAAACATGACCCCATCTGGGAAACCAAGCGACCACCAAAACCAGAGCAGTACAGTACCTGGGGAGCCATGTGGAAATTAGAGAAAAGGGTTTCCTCTTTTTTTTTTTTTTTGGTATCATTAATATACAATCACATCACCAACACTGTGGTTACTAGATTCCCACATTATCAAGTCCCACCACATTCCCCATTACAGTCACTGTCCATCAGCATAGTAAGATGCTATAGAGTCACTACTTGTCTTCTCTGTGCTATACTGCCTTCCCCATGCACCCCCCTACATTATGTGTGCTAATCATAATGCCCCTTTTCCCCCTTATCCCTCCCTCCCTACCCATCCTCCCCAGTCCCTTTCCCTTTGGCAACTGTTAGTTCATTCTTGGGTTCTGTGAGTCTGCTGCTGTTTTGTTCTTCCAGTTTTTGCTTTGTTCTTATGCTCCACAGATGAGTGAAATCATTTGGTACTTGTCTTTCTCTGCCTAGCTTATTTCACTGACCATAATACCCTCTAGCTCCATCCATGTTGTTGCAAATGGTAGGATTTGTTTTCTTCTTATGGCTGAATGTATTCTATGGTGTATATGTACCACATCTTCTTTATCCATTCATCTACTGATGGACACTTAGGTTGCTTCCATTTCTTGGCTATTGTAAATAGTGCTGTGATAAACATAGGGGTGCATATGTCTTTTTCAAACTGGGCTCCTGCATTCTTAGGGTAAATTCCTAGGAGTGGGATTCCTGGGTCAAATGGTATTTCTATTTTGAGTTTTTTGAGGAACCTCCATACTGTTTTCCACAATGGTTGAACTAGTTTACATTTCCACCAGCAGTGTAGGAAGGTGCCCCTTCTCCACATCCTCACCAGCATTTGTTGTTCCTGGTCTTTTCTATGTTGGCCATCCTAACTGGTGTGAGGGGATATCTCATTGTGGTTTTAATTTGCACTTCCCTGATGATTAATGATGTGGAGCATCTTTTCATGTGCCTGTTGGCTATCTGAATTTCTTCTTTGGAGAAGTGTCTATTCATATCCTCTGCCCATTTTTAATAGGGTTATTCACTTTTTGGGTGTTGAGGCATGTGAGTTCTTTATATATTTTGGATGTTAACCCCTTGTCAGATATGACATTTACAAATATATTCTCCCATACTGTAGGAGGCCTTTTTGTTATGCTGATGGTGTCCTTTGCTGTACAGAAGTGTTTTAGCATGATACAGCCCCATTTGTTCATTTTCTGTTTTTTTTCCCTTGCCCGAGGAGATGCGTTAAGGAAAAAGTTGCTCATGTTTATATTCAAGAGATTTTTGCCTATGTTTTCTTCTAAGAGTTTTATGGTTTCATGACTTACATTCAGGTCTTTGATCCATTTCGAGTTTACTTTTGTGTATGTGTCATTCTCTTGCATGTAGCTGTCCAGTTTTGCCAACATCAGCTGTTGAAGAGGCTCTCATTTCCCCATTGTATATCCATGGATCCTTTATCATATATTAATTGACCATATATGGTTGGATATATATCTGGGCTCTCTAGTCTGTTCCATTGGTCTATGGGTCTGCTCTTGTGCCAGTACCAAATTGTCTTGATTACTGTGGCTTTGTAGTAGAGCTTGAAGTCAGGGAGCATAATCCCCCCAGTTTTATTCTTCCTTCTCAGGATTGCTTTGGGTATTCGGGGTCTTTTGTGGTTCCATATGAATTTTAGAACCATTTGCTCTAGTTTGTTGAAGAATGCTGTTGGTATTTTCATAAGGATTGCATTGAATCTGTAGACTGCTCTAGGCAGGATGGCCATTTTGACAATATTAATTCTTCCTATCCATGAGCATGGGATGTGTTTCCATTTATTGGTATCTTCTTTAATTTCTCTCATGAGTGTCTTGTAGTTTTCAGAGTATAGGTCTTTCACTTCCTTTGTTAAGTTTATTCCTAGGTATTTTATTCTTTTGGATGCAATTGTGAATGGAATTTTTTCCTGATTTCTCTTTCTGCTAGTTCATCATTAGCGTATAAGAATGCAACATATTTCTGTGCATTAATTTTGTATCCTGCAACTTTGCTGAATTCAGATATTAGATCTAGTAGTTTTGGAGTGGATTCCTTAGGGTTTTTTATGTACAATATCATGTCATTTGCAGAAACAGTTTAACTTCTTCCTTGCCAATCTGGATGCCTTTTATTTCTTTGTGTTGTCTGATTGCCATGGCTAGACCTCCAGTACTATGTTGAATAAAAGTGGGGAGAGTGGGCATCCTTGTCTTGTTCCTGATCTTAAAGGAAAAGCTTTCAGCTTCTTGCTGTTAAGTATGATGTTGGCTGTGGGTTTGTCATATATGGCCTTTATTATGTTGAGGTACTTGCCCTCTATACCCGTTTTGTTGAGAGTTTTTATCATGAATTGATGTTCAATTTTGTTGAATGCTTTTTCAGCATCTATGGAGATGATCGTGTGGTTTTTGTCCTTCTTCTTGTTGATGTGGTGGATGATGTTGATGACTTTTCTAATGTTGTATCATCCTTGCATCCCTGGAATAAATCCTACTTGATCATAATGGATGATCTTTTTGGCGTATTTTTGAATTCAGTTTTTTTGTGTGTTCAGTGTTTTTGCATCTATGTTCATCAGGGATACTGGTCTGTAATTTTCTTTTTTTGTGGGGTCTTTGCCTGGTTTTGGTATTAGAAGGGTTTCCTCTTTTTAACTCAACTCTGCCCACATACTAATAAATGGGTTTTAAAAATGAAAGGCTTTATTCACCATTTCTTTATTTTCCAAGTATGTGACAAGGATTAAGAAAAAAAACAAAATGTCACTGACTTCAAATTCCAGTAGTTTAAAAGTGAATGAAAATAGGCAGTTTCCCCATTAAGAGAAATGATTATCAGGTTTCCAGTCTGACTGCTGACTTACTAGTACGAAGTATCCCGGTGTGGAGCAGAGGGTGTGCTAATCCCTCACACAAGGTGGAGAAGCGCTTGGTCCCTGCGGCAGCAATCCCCCACCTGCTAGTCCTCCCTGATCACCACGAGCCCCATGTCTACTCTGCACAGGTGGGGGCTATGTGGGCAGGCTGCCATGCGGAAGTTTCTTCGTAGGATACACCAAGCAAGTCTGAGGGGGATCTACCTCCCTTTCCAGGGCTACTTACTAAACCCACGCCTATCAGTACCGTTTCCTAGAGATCTTCGTGTCAAGAAGGATCTGGCTATAGCAGACACAGGAGATGCAGCAATCTAGCCTTCCATCCAAAAACTCCCTATCCACCCTCAGGAATAGTTGTGCCATTGGTCACTCAGAGAACTGCATCTCTCCTGATATTGTGGGCTTCTGAACAACCAGTCCAAAACAGTGGCCAGGGCAGCGTGTTGTCTACCAGGACCAAGAACAGTGCTGGCAAACCAGGTGAGTAAACACTGAATTAATGGTTTCTTGTCAAACTTCCCACTAACAACCAGAGTCCAAGGGTGACAGTTCAAACACTGACAACCAGCATGTGTCAGACACAGACCAATCAGGTGAGTGCTTGTCTGAAAGAGCTGGCAAGGCCACGTCATACTAGTGCATACCACTGACAATCATAAGCTCCACTCCCCACCATGGTCAGTCCTTACAGGCCGTGTCCTAGCCTTTCGTGGCCATAATAGGTCACCAAGAACTGAGAGCCTAGGGAGTGTCTGCACTTACACCATGTCCTTCACTGTGAACTTACGTACAGTGTCCTCTGTCCCACAAAGACAGACACTGTGTGTGTCTAGCCATTCTCCTCTATCCATCATCTTGGTTGGTTAGCACTGAAAATGTATTTTTAAGGAATGAACGAATAGTAATAGCAGCTAACATTTTAAAAGCACATACTATGTCCTAGGCACTGTTTTAAGTCTTGGCCATGAACTATCTCGTTTCAGCTTCACAACAATACCATGAGGTAGTTATTAGCTTCATCTCACTTTTACAAATAAGGAAACTGAGGCACAGAAAGTTTAAGTAACTTGCCAAAGGGCATGAGACTAGTAAAGGTAGACACAGGAAACAGTCTGGCTTCAGAGCCTACACTCTTAACCACTGCACTGTGCTGAACACCTAAACTCAGGTACTCTAGAAGCAGGACGTCATCCACAGAGGACTCTGACATCCACAGGCCCTGAGAAATCCTTCCAGGTTTCTGGTGGCGCTAAGCACACACTGGTTTTGTTTGTTTGACTTGCAGAAACCAATACCTACTTTCACCCCTAAGCAGGAGATGACCTGTAACTTTCAAATGACGATGTAACCACATTTGGCTATCAAGCAACTACAGCAGAAATATTTAGGTTTACATAGTATTTCTCTGCTTAAGAGTTCTGAATTCTAGGAGAAGTGTTTTAAACATTCTGTGGTCCCGTGTCTAGGAAGATCCCAGGAAAACCTTGCTGGAAGGATTGAACAAGATCATGGACAGTTGCCTATCTATATGTTAAGGTATTATATGGCATAATGTATGATCATAATAACATATTTCAACAAGATGATAGAGCAAGATTTCTATACTCATCGATCTACACTCATCAAAATTGTATCCTTGCCTATACGTCTATGGGAGTTCCTATTTATATCTCTCCATGTTTTACTAACAATGTTTAAAAGTTAATAATTTATTTCTGGAAGATGGTCCCTCCATTATTACTTCTGATCTTCCACACATTTCCACTATAACATCTTTTCTCTACCTGAATCCAACTGCTTCTTTCGTTTTAGAAGCATGAAGTGTTAACAAGGCAGTAAATGTTTTATTCTAACCTCAGATGGTCCTAAATTTGTAGATGACGAAATTATCAAGTGAAAGCTTCATTTTATTTTACAAGTAAAAGGCTCAGCACGACAGTGCTGTGCTCCTGACGGTCTGAAGTTTGGTGCTGGATCCAAGAACGAGGCAGGTCTAGAAAAGTAAGCTGTAATTTTGGTGGCTGGAAAGACACGTGTCTCCATGCAACTGAGGGGCAGGACAAACAGTATTTGAACTATTTGCAAATTTGGTGTAAAGGATGCTTGTAACCACAAACAGAGGAGTGGCAGAAGGAGAGGGAGAGGGGTTTTTAAAACCCAGTGCAATCATTTTTATCTTAGTCTGCTTTTTAAAGCTCTGGTTTCTAGGCTATTGATTATAGCTCTCTCTAAGGAAGTCGGTTATCCACAGAGGCTCAGAGTGGTAAGCAGATGACAAAAGGATGCCTTGTAATATAGAAAGATGAATGTTTAAGTTGGGGAAGTGACTGTGCAAATATAAACAGAATTTTCAAGTTCCTCAAGTTGCTACCACTAGATTTGAGAGTTCCCCGAACTCTCCTCCACCGCAGAGTACCAGACCAGAGGCGGCTCCAGTGATGTGGGATGTGTGCAGTGTAGACAGATGGGGTTGGGGGAGGTTTTGCGAGGGGTGCACGGGTGGCCCAGCCAAGAAGATAGGGTGGAGGCTACCTCCCGGCTTCAGGAACTAGCCTACAAGGCTCCTCCAACTTGTTTTTTCAATGCCTTTTAATCATTAACGCCCTCCATGCCCCTGGGCCCGCTCCTTTCTTCATAACTAATTGACCCATTCCTTTCCAAAAGCCAGTGGCTCCCCCACACTGGGCCCAAGGACCACAGCAGCCTACTGGTTCTTGGGGCGGAGGCCAGCAGGCCAGAGTCTGTGGCTCCGAGAGGCCACACTGGCCCTCCTGCCTTTTGGACTGAGGGCAGACCCCACAATTCATTCGCTGTTCCCAGGGGCCTCCTCATGGCTGCCATGCAGTGTCTCCAGCTTGAAGGGATTCAGCAGATGCTAATCCATCCGTGAGGCTGCCCAGGGTCCCTGGCAGGGTGCTTCTGTCAAGAGGCCCACCATCCTGCATGCAGGCACTGCTGCCTCTTCCTCACCTCATAAGTGCAGGTATACAGCCCCTCCCAGCTGCTTTTCTTTTTCTGCTGCCGGGGACTCCCCTCTGCGGCTCAAGTGTGAGGTGGCTCCTCAGGCCAGACCCCAGACTAATGCTGGTCAAGCCATTTCCAAAGGGGCACAGCCCTTACTCAAAAATGTAAAATGGTTTTGTGCTCTCTAGCCTTGCTAAGCCCAGCACTCAGCAGGCCTTTAAAATCTTCTAGAAACCTCAACAATGGGCCTTTCTGTAAGCAAACCTTATTTCAGGTTACCGCGGGGCCATTTTCCCTATCTCAGTGATTCTGCTCCTAATACTAACCCTTACACCAGAATGTGAGTGCACACCCTTATCTGCCAACCAAGAACCTTGTCCCAGGCTGGGCCCAGGAGCTGATCTACCTCCTGAATCTTCAGGACCTTGGCTATTCTCCCATCCTTTCCCCTGCCATCTCCAGAAACAGCAGTCTCTCTCTGCCTCCCTCTTCCTCCCCCTCCCTCGCTGTCTCCCTTTCTCTCTCCCTCACAAACTGCAGGCATTAATTAAACCTCTTCTAGAAAACAGATTTTCACCAGCTGCAGGAATTCTGGGTAAAAGCCAGACCTGGAGACAGAGACAGTCTGGGTAAGAAAGATAAGCCCATGACAGCCTTTTGGGCAGTGCTTGGTTCCCACGTCCAAGTGACACTCTGAATTCCAGCTCCTCCTGGATGCCTGCAGAAGGGGTGCACGGGCTGCTCCCACCCGGCAGCCTCTGGTTGCATTCTCCAGCCCTGGCCTTTGATAGGAGCAGAAGAGCTAGATTTTGTTCCCTTGCCACTGGGTCCCTGCCCCCTCCAACAGACAGAAACACCACCCCAAAACAACAGCCTCCCTTCCCAGTAGAGCTGCAAACCATATTGCCAGAAATCTGCAAAAAGGGGTGCTCCCAGCTCTCTGCGGGAAGCAGTGATCTGGGGTGGACAGCACCCACTGGAGTAAAGATGGTGCAATCTGAAATGGCCAGCAGGGCTCTGCGGGTGGCACCTGGTCTCCCTGCATGCTTCCTCATGATGGACAGTGGGGAGGCACGCCGAAGGGGACTGCAGCCACAGCCCAGGACCCTGTAGGTGAAGCTGAGGAGGGCCCACCCCTTGGCAAACAGCCTTAGCTCCCTCGAGCACCCGTCATCCCCTCTCCCCAGTTCTGGCATGAAGACAACTGATTTCCCTCACGGACATTCTGGAGTCCCAGCGAGGTGGGACCCAGCTGCCAAAGTCTGACCCATAAACTGAGCTCTCTGCCCCAAATACCCCCCAAAATAACTTTGTCTCTAGTGAACTTATATGTATTTTTAAATCTTGAAAACAGTGCAGCACAATGGAAAACATGGGTTATGGCCTCAGACTGGATTCAAGAGGGGGATCCATTTCGTCATTAGACAACACTGAATACCTACCACTTAGAGGGTGCCAGGCTGAGAGCTGGGGCCACAGCGGTGGTTCCACTGAGTGCCCACAGGAGACTACTGAGCCCCAGTGTGACCTCGGGCTAATGACCTACTAATTCACTATTCAATGACGAAAGATCACTGAGCTAATTACCATTCAAGCCAATCGACAGAAAAGAGTTACTGAGGCTGCAGTTTCATAAATGCTCACTCAGAGTGCTGTGCACCAGAGGCCAGGTGGCCCATCCTGTCCCTAGTGCCCCAAAGCGGCCTCCCAAGCATCAGTGAGGGTGCGCTGGCCAAGAGCTAAAAGAGAAGAACCCCCTATACATCCTTTCTCTGAAGTAGGCAATTAATTTAATCCAAGACGTAACGAAATCCAGGAGAAGGGATGGGGCAGAAGATTTATGCACAGGCTTTCAGGCTGTAACCAGGAACCTCCACCTCTTTCCGGGGAACACGAGGTTTTGGAACCATCTGGTTTAAACTCTCTTCCCACAGATGTCCAGACCGGCACCAACACCTCTGAGGAGCAGGAGTTGTTGCCATGCCCCGTCTGCAGTCACATCACGTTCGTAAGGAGGGGCTGGGCAGGCCGCTGCCTGCTCCACACTCGGGTTCACCCGCGGGCCTTCGCAAAGAGCAGCAAATGCCCCCATGTCGTGAAACCCTCTGGGGGCCCCCGTGGCCGTCCACACCGCACCTCCCCATTCGCACCGCTCTGATTCCATCTCTCCTGATTTTACTTTTCAAAAGCTTACAAAAACATCCTTGCCTTCCCACGAAGACACTGGCCACCCAGGGGGTGACAGCCTCGCCCACAGGGAGCCCCTTCGCCACCGCACACCGCCCAGTAGATGGGGGAGAATGAATTCTCCGCGCCCTCCTGCACCGCAAGCCTTTCCCCATCCGCAGGTGCAACTTGAAAGCCCGCTTCGGGCACAAAGAAAGCAACCTGCTCTAAGCAAATCTAACTGTTCTGTGTCTGACAAAACCCGCTTCTTTAAAAGATCGCGACATGAGCAAGTTCACGAGCAAAAGCAACGCCGAGGCGTCTACACCACGCAGTCCTAACCCGAGCATCTAGGAATTTCAACCCGGCCCCTCCGCGCTGCCCCCGGACTCCCGGAGGCGCCGGGCGCAGGTAGAGCGAGAAGCCAGCCCCACCCCTGAGGAAGGCCGCGGAGAAGTTGCCGCCGCCTTCTTTACCTGGAGACGAGCGGGCTGGGAGCTGCGCGGGGAAGGGCGTCCTGCTGCTCGAGTGCGGGCGCAGAGCGGGGGCGGGCGGCAGGAAGGCTACGCGGGAGAGGCGCCGAGCTGGAGGAGGCGCGGCGGAGGCGGCGGGACAGGGGATCCGCGAGGGCGCGGCGGGGCCCTGGGCCGGGTTAGAGGGCGCTGGGCCGGGGAGAGGGGGCCGCAGGGCAGAGCGCGGGGGCTGCCAGCCGGGGCGCGCGGCGGGGCGGCTCGGGGGACGGGCTGGGGCTGGGGGAAGTCGCGGTCGTGGAAGAGGGAGCTCGGTGGCGGGATTCAGACGCGGTGACCGAAAGACCCACCGCTCTCCCGCCGGAGACACTGTCCCCCAGCGCCGGCCTCTGCGCGCCCAGAGGACGCCCTTCGTCTCCCAACCCCGGCCTCCGGGCCGCCCGCCCGCCTCGAGCCCCCGCCGCGCCGCACTCACCGCCCACAGTCCCGGCCTCGCCTGGCCCGGCTCGGCGGCTGCGCGCGGGGCTCGGCGCCCGCCGCCTGCCGCCTGCACTGCCGGGCGCCGGGGGAGGCGAGGGCGGCGCGCTCCGACCGCGGAGCAGCGCCCCCTGCTGACCCCGCCGCGCGCCGCGCGCCCTGCAGTTCCGCCCCGGCCCGACCCGGGAGCCGGGCGCAGACGCGGGGAGGCCGGGCGCAGCCCCGAGGGGCGGGACAGTCGGCCGGGCTCCGGGAGGGCCAAAGGCACGGTCACACCCTGAATGCCCAGCGGCCGCAGCCGCTGCGCGCTGGGCCGCCGCGCTCCCCACAACGCCGGACTTGGGAGCCCGCTGCGCGGACGCGCGCCTCGGCCCGGGCCCGGGCCCTCGTATGGGTGCCTCTGGGCCGAGCGCCGGGCTGGAGCCGCCCTGATCCTGGTGCTGGGTGGGCGCGCCTGGCTCCGGCCGTCACCGCCGAGCGGCGGCTGCCGCGTGGGCCCAAGCTGTCGCGATGGTCTCCACCGTGTCCCCCTCCAGCCTACCCTGCCCCTGTCTTCCGGCGCCGACCACATCCGGCCGTGTGTGCCGACTCCAGACCAGCTGCTGCTCGGTCTCGCGGTGGCCTGCGGGCGCCCCGGGGAGGTCGCGGCCCGCGCAGCCTCCCGCCCCACCCCCTCCCGGCTCCGCTGCCTCCTAGGAGCGAGTTGCTCAAGATTCACGGGGCGCCTCGCTGATCTCTACAACGCCCCGTTAGACATTCGAGAGGCGCGCGGTTGAACATAATTCGATATTGTATTTGTGGGTCATTTCTTCCAGATGTTGGGTTCCAGCCGGTGGGAATTCCGACCTGATTTCTGTGGGAGATGATCTCACCAACTGTCAGGCCATTGGTGGGTGTCCCTCGGAGTCTACAGTGACCCCTGTGTGCCTTGAGCACAACTGGCTTTGAGCAAAATAGACCCTGAGAAGTATTTACTTCCCAGGTGAACTTCCTGGAGGGACTCATCGCTTGGTCTCTTCGCTGGTGTGTTGATGGCTCCCAAATCCGCCCACTACCCCCAGATGTTTTACCCAAATTTCTATCTATTCTGGTTTCTACTTAGGACTCTACCTCGCAAATCAGCACCAAAATTCTCTCTCTTCCCAGCTCCCAACCCGGTTTACCTGTGGGGTCTCGCTATCCTCTGCTCCTTCCTCACCTGAAAGTTCAATGGTCAGTCAGTGTTTGCTTCCAAATCTTTATAGCCTGTCCTCACCTCATCTGAGTGAGGGCCTTCCTGCCTTGACCACTGACACAGCCCCTTCCAGGCATGAATCCGTGCACCGGGTTCTCTCTTACCACAGAATCTGTTCACTGGCCCCTGTAGTCACCCAGACTCTGCCTGGGCTCTCAGCGCACCCCATCCCACCCAACATTTCCCCTCCTTCCCTCCGCAGCTTCCTTGTCTGGTGGTCCTCTCACTAATTCCAGTCTCTACCCCCTCACTCGTGCTGCCTCCCTCTTCCTTACACGGGAGTGTTTTCTGCTCTGAATGGCAGACAAGCCAATTCACACTTGCTTAAACAAACAAACAAACAAAAAATCAATTGGCATGTAAGTGAAAATCCCAGCGTGCATCTGCTTCCAATCTAGATATAGTTCCAGGGACTAAGGGTTCAGAGACTCTCCATCCCTCAGCTTTTCTTCCTCAGTGGGAGCTGTTATCTTGGCCCCCAGTGAGACCCCCAGGAGATCCGGGCTCACAACCTCACAGCAACAGGTCCGGCAGAAAAACAGCTTCTCATTGCCACCCACTCCCCCCAAGCCTCGGGCCTGACTCTGCTTGGCAGGACTGGGGCGTCTGTTCTGTTCTCCCAGCCACTGTGACCCGATAGTGGGCTTGTAGGTTTCTTCTCTCTCATTACCTTCTCAGCCCCAACATGGAACATGTGGGCACTCCTGAAGCCTTTCTCTGTCACGGGGAACGAAAGGTGACTCGGGCACCATCTGGAACCATTTCCCCACAAAATACACCTCCCCTTGCTTTGCTGCGCCTGTGTTCACAGGGCATTCTGAGGCAGAGTTCCAAACAGGAAGTGGGGCCAGGCCCCCTCTGCTTTAAGTTCCCTTCTCAACCTCCCTGGGATGTTTGTCTTTGTACCATATCCCTCCCCAGGTCAAGACTTGGCCCAGAGGTGGCCTCAGACCCCTTAGGGAACTGGGCATCATGCTCTCCCTGGACTCACCCCCTGCAGGCCCTTGCCTCTCATGCCCTATTCTCTGAGGCTCCAATGTCCCTGTCCATTCTGGAGGAGGTGTCCCCCCCACCTCCTTCCTGTGGACTTAGGACTCTGAGCAGTTCCCCAGCTGCCCTGCCCCTGAGGCAATAAAACCTCATAGCTGAGCCAGGAGGAAGAAGGGACTGTAAGGAAAGAAACAAAGGGTTTCTAAAGAAAAATATTCATGGGGAAGCATCTCAAGACTATTACCCCCATGAAACCCCTCTCCTTTGTGACTGTTGAAGTAGGATATTGGCCTGAAGTAGCCGGTGACCATCTGGCCAGCATGTGGGGAGACCGCCAGAGATTGTAGCAGACACAGGAAAGCTGAGTCAAGACATAGGCAGTTTTCTATCAGGCAGGAAACCAGGACCTGGACTTTTCCAATACATATCCAATAAATCCCCCACTTCCTCCTGAGCAAATTAAAATTGTTTTTTCTGTCACTTGCAAGCAAGAGCACCCTGAGTGGTTAGGCCTGCAGCACAGTGCCCGGCACATGAGTTCCTGCAAAATACTAGCTATCATCATCATTACTCATGTGAGCGCGGAGCACTGATGCCATAAAGGAAGTCGAAATGAAAAAATGCAGTGCCATTGGCTCATAACCTTGTTCTCCCCCTCTATTCCCAGCCTGCTCCTTTGTCCTTTCTACACACATTTCTTGGCCCTCAGGGAGACTCAGACTTCATTGAAAGCTGATCCACTGTTCTCATTAAAAGAGCACAAGCTTACCCAACTTGTGAAAACTCTGCTAGGAAGCGTTTGCTGCCGTTTTGCCCAAGCGATCCCTGCCTAGACCGAGAGCAGCTAGGAGCAGGCGCCCATCTTCAATTCAGTTTCAATCCATTGAGCAAAAACTGAGCAAATATGTATACAGCCCTTTTTGACTTGTGTTGTAGACTTAGAAAAACAAGGGACTGCTACCCCCATGCTTCAAGAGACTTTACTCTGCAGGGATGACAAGTAGTCTAGGCCAAAGACTGAGGTAACATAATAACACTACCAGGGAGTCCTCTAAGGGAGACGGTGGGCTGGTTTATTTGCACCAAGGTCTAAGTTCCAAAGGCCCGTGTTGCCTGCAATCCTGCCTTATACAGAAGTATACAGCCACACAGAACATTTCTTCGGTGCCCACCACAATATCTAGGTTACAAATGTTCTTTTAAAATTCTACTTACCATGGGTTTTGTTTCTCTGATTCTGAAGGAGCACCCATTCACTGTAAAAACAATGTACACAAAAGTAAAGATGAAAATAAAGATTTTCCATAATCACTTAGTGTTGGTAAATGTAGTACAGAATATCAAACTAAGATATAAAGAGAGATTATCCCATGAATGAGGACACCAGGGCCTCAGAGAGATAAATATCTTGCAAAAGGCTAAAGGTCATTTCTTAGGTTCTTGCAAAAATGATGCCCTCTCCCTAACACACGTATGCTTGGAAAAAAAATACAGTGTGAGCCTCCCAGCTTCAGGGTGGTCTGTTCTCTATTATTTATGTGTGCGTGATTTATTTTACTTATTACCGGCTGCAATCCCTTCTCCCCATCCCTGACATATTATACAAGCCCCTTCCTCTCTTGAGATCAACTAGGGAGGACAAACTCATTTTACTATCTATCTGGGTGAAATTTAATTAGAAAGGCAAATCTGGAAGGGC
This sequence comes from Phataginus tricuspis, assembly GCA_029783875.1. Classification (NCBI taxonomy): domain Eukaryota; kingdom Metazoa; phylum Chordata; class Mammalia; order Pholidota; family Manidae; genus Phataginus; species Phataginus tricuspis. The sequence goes on along the minus strand of JAQQAC010020790.1, from coordinate 24,420,737 downwards.
AGGCACAAAATAACCGTGTTAAAGAAAAATAAGAGATGGCTCTGCAACTGAACTTGAGTCAAAAAAAAAACCCTCAAAGAATTGAAGTAATTTGCTGAATCATAGATCTAAATATTCTTTTTTTGTCCTCTCAATTTTGAGCCCAACCAAAAGATGTTTCTAAGGAAAAAAGAAACGGACTAGCACTAGATGGACTCATATGAATCTCATTTAGAAATCATGAAAGGACAAGGATTCTGGGTTTTCATATCATCTACAACAGTGCCTGGTACATACTTTATAAAAATTGAAAGAATAGATGAATGGACCAAGAGTCCATCCTTCTTCTTTTATACTTAGAGGTCAATCAGAAAGGGGACAAGAGGAGAGAAGGAAGCTGGTGGAGCTTTCTGTAGTCTCATGGCCACCCGGGAGACAAAAACTGGAGTTCACAGAGTTCATGAGAGAGGTGAGACCCAGATAACACCCCAGAAGTCCATTTAGGACCCAAAATAGAAAAGTTGGAAACTAAAAAACAGCCCTAAAATGCTGAAAGAAAGTCACTGCCAATGCAGAATTCAATGCCCAGAAAAAACAAGGGACAGAAGGTCATCAACTTGTCTGAAGTGAATTACAGTGAGATAATGAGAAAGCCAAGATTAGGTTTGAGGCTTCCAGAACATTCTAGGGCCCTTTTCACTGAAATAAGGTGTTTTGTTCAGTTCATATATACCTTTTAAACCACTGAAAGGAAAGAAAGCAATACATCTCAGTGTTATCCAGAGAGTTGCAGAACAAACATATCTTATAGTCAGTTTGAATTTTTTTGGAAATTGCATTCAAAAGTCAGTTGAGGTCACCTATTCTCTCAGTGTACTCAGGTTGCTTATATTTTTGAAAGTAGCTGAGTTGACTTGGGTTCTGGGATTCTTTGCTTCCAGCCCAGGCCTCTCTGTTGAGCAACAGACCAGAATATCCAATTGCTTACTCAGTGATTCCTCCCCAACCTCCATAAACTCCATCATGTTAAAACTGAACACTTTATTTGCTGTTCAGACCTGGTGTTTCCTATCTTAGGAATAGCCCCTCTGCCACCTTTCCTTGTCTGCAACAAGAGACGTAGGACATACTCCTCTCTCCCTCATCCCTGTATCCAGTCTTTTCCCAACTCTTGTTAATCACACCCTCTTTAAATATTCCTCCAATTTGCCCCCAGTTTCGTTCTCTCCGTCACCACCACAGTCCAAACCACTGATCTGCTTTCTATACTCTAGTGTAGTTTGCGTTTTTTAGAATTTTACATAAATGAAATTACACAGATGTATGCTTTTTTTTGGTGAGGGGGGGGCTGGCTTTTTTCACATAACGTAATTAATTTGAGATTCATCCATGCTGATATTTGTTTTCTTGCTAATATTGTTCTGTTGTAAAGATAGAATCCACCACAATTCGTTTATTGATTCACCTAGTGGTGGACATTTAGGTTGTTTCCAGTTTGGGTCATTACAAATAAAGCTGCTATGAACATTTGTGTACAAGTACTGGTACTTGTGTCAGTGGGAACATGCTTTTGTTGCTTTTAGGTAACTATCTAGGAATGGCATGGCTGGGTCATATGCTTGAGTACATGTTTAACTTTTCAAGAAACTGCCAGACTGTTTATACCATTTTACATTCTCTCCAGTGTGTGAGAATTCCTGTTGCTCCAAATCCTTACCACCCCCACTCATTCATGAGTGTGTAAGCCATGCCCAGCACTGTGCTGGGTGCCTCGAAGGCAACAGGGACTGATCACTGCCTGAGCAGTTTCCAGGGGCTTTCTGGGGGGACATATGGTCAGGCAAGCAACAAATCAAAACCCGAATTCTGCAGCTTCAGTAGGAAAAAGCATAACCCCATTTCATGTAAGGGATAACGGTAATAGCTAGGGAGGTGTAATGACATGTCCAAGGTGACCCAGCAATTTGGTGTTGTGTTTATATAAAATTAAGGCCCAGGGCAGGTTTTCCCCACTCTCTTAGGCAGTACGGCCCTCCTCCACAGATTGAGAGCCCCTTGGCAGGTCAGAATTGTCCAGCGTGCACATCATGACATCACGATTCTTCACCAAGGTCCTGTGTGCAGGTGTCAGGTCCCAGGGTCGGCATCACCAGTAGGTCGGCGCCACAATGGCTCCTGCTGCCTCGAGAGGCTGTGACTTGCAGCAATGGGCCTGTCAGCTTCTCAGACGGTGGCGTCTCTGAATCCCCCAGAGCGCCTTGCACATGCCTGGCAATCAGTAAATGTCTGCTGATCAAGTCCCTGTTAATGAAAGGTGACGACTTCTTCAGTGAATATTGATGGATCTCAGACCACTGCTCACTCTGGACAGCAAGTCAGGGCTTTTGCCAAAGAAGGCAGAAAAGAATTCCCAATAAGCTGCATGTGTTGCAATCCCCTACATGGACAAATCTGTAATCAATCTGGGACGAGTTGGCAGTGGGTTGGAGGGGTCCTCTCTGTTGCCATGGTGACTCTTAAAAATACTCATCTTTAACAGCAACCCAGACATCAAGACTCTGAAGTAATGGCTCTCTTAAAATCGAATCATTTAATAAGATCTACCTGACGGAACAATGTGTTTCTTTCTTTCTTTTTTTTTGTTAGATGCATTATTAACTTGGCTAGCAGGAAGACCTCATAAATGCAAAGTGCCCATTCAAGAAGAACACCACTTCCAGCACAGAATACATAAGGATGCATTCTGGTAGACAGGAGTGAGCTCTGTGGTCTTAAAAGAATAAGATTTTGATAAGAATAAGAATGGTGATTTTGGGGTGGTGAGTTCTTGACGGGCCTCGGTTGTGTGTGGGTTCCTTATCTTGGGTGCATCCTGAGAATCTGGGGCAGCTTGCACAGGCAGCATAGAACAGGCTGGTCACAAAGCATCAGAGGGAAGTTGGGAAAAGAATACATTTCACAGAAGTTCTACATTATGCAAGAGATGAATTGCAAGAATTTGTCTCTCAACTCTCCTGCCCCAGTGTCACCTTTGACATTGGGTTAATAATATTGGGTGTTTACTGAGCAAATAACGTGGCAGATAGACTTAAAATGATCCCCACCTCCTGATAGTCACACTCTTGGGTAATCCTTCAGTGTGAGCAGGGCCCTGACTTGCTTGTGGTGAAGGTAACGAGGTGATACTCCTGTGATTATGTTATATGAAATGTTAACTTGTTAGCTGATTCTCTCTCACTGGCTTTGATGAAGCAAGTTGTCATGTTATGAACCATGCTATGGAGAGACCCCCTGGCAAGCAATTGAAGGCAGACTCTGGTTAACAGCCAGAAAGGAATGGAACCACTCAGCCCAGCAACCCAGGAGGAAATGAGTCCTGCCAACAACCACATGAGCTTGGAAGCAGGTTCTTCCCCAGTCAGACCTTTAGATAAGAGGGGCCTTTCAGCATCCTGCCAGTGCTTCTGCAAGTGTCCACCTGAGATTCAGCTTAACCCCCTTCCCGTATTCATCTTAAGTGTCTGCACATTCCCGGAGGCTCACGTCCTCACCTTCCTGTCTCAGTGGGCCTCTCAGCCTAGCCCCCATCCCCGCCACTAGCTGCCCCCAGTCCCTACTCCATGCCTACCCTTTTTTGGTGCCCACATAAAACCACTGGTGGGCACCAACTGGCGTCTAGTGGTTGAGGGCCTGCAAATTAACTCAGAAAAGACAGATTAACAAGAGAAAGGGCAAGGTTTATTTTCATACATGCAACCGAGAGCTCCCAATAATGGAAAAACTCACAGAACAGCCAGAAGTAAAGGTTTATATACATCAATTAACAAAGATGGGGGGCAGTTTTAGGGCCTTACTGGGATGGTGTGGGAGGCTTTTGGATGCTATTAGGGATGGGCAGTCTGCCTTCTCAGCAGCTGAATTCATTGGAGGCCCCCTTGGAAAGGGGCTAAGGGCAGCTATATTTTGGGGAGGCTGGACTTCAGTCAGACAAGATAGGTGCAGATAAGATTTCCTTCTAAATCTTCTGTAGCTCAAATGTTTTCACTTTAAAATAATCTTTATGGCAACAATGGGGGTCTGAGAGGGTGGCTGTACCACTCACACCGCTCACATACCCACATTCACTGGTGGGTGTGGCAGATTTAGGGATCATTTCAGAGGCCAATGTAGTTTACCTCACAGAAGGGCAAAAAAACTAAAATTGAACATTAGTTTCCTGTTTGTAAAAGTCCCTCAGATGCTTTTGCCAGTCAGAGCCTCTCCCGCAGGCGGCCCTCCCCGGCCTTCTGCTCTGCCTGTATGCACAGCCCTGCAGCCACGGTGCCCCCACCTCCCCACACCTGTCCCCTACGGCTCTCCCTCCCTCAGCCTCCAGAATGGGAGAAGTGCCCTCCTCTTCCTAGAATCAAACGCCCTGAGTCTGGGATTCTTATCCCTCCTGTCTTCTTGAGATCTCACTCTTCTACTCTTTTCCTCTCTCTCTGGGCTTTTAACTACTTTCCCTAATGGCTTCTTTCCATCTGCACTGAAAAACTCTCAATTCTCTTTCAATCCTTGGGGGAGGAAAAAACCAAAACCTCCTTAAATCTCTCTGCCCTCCAGCTGCTGCCTCACCGTTCTCCTGTTCGCAAGATCTGGGAAAGCCCCCTCTGTGCCCGTGGTCCGGCATTCTCAGTTCCAGCTCTCCCACTGGCACCCGTGTCACACTCTGTGAAACCTGCTCCACTGACATCCAGGTGACCGCTCTGTAGTGAAACCTGGCAGCTGCCCCTGCATCCCCTGTTCCCCTGTCTCTCCGTGGCGTCCTGCGCCGGGAACACGGCCTGTCTCTGCAGACCTGGGCCCCTGGCTCTGGGACATCACACTCACTCCACTGACCCTCCTCCTGCATCTCCAGCTGCCCCCACCACAGGCTCCTCTCCCGCCCGCCCCTGAAATGGTAGTTCTGCAGGATTCTGTCCACAGGCATCTTCTCAGTCTTGTACTCTTGCTGAGCAAGGTTGGTATCCGTGACTATCATTTTTCAAGCCACACCTCTCCTGGGAAGTTCTGGGCGTCTTTGGGGTGATGAGGATGGCAGGGACTGCCGGTTGCCTCCCTGAACCTATCCTCCCCTTTATGTAGGAACAGACCCCTGGTGTTTAGCTGGTACAAGGATGTCCATAGCAAATACGACATCTCTCGGCTTCCCTTCCACGTGGTTGTGGCCATGAGACTTGATTCTGCCCAGCAGATATGCATGTGTCACAGGGAACTCCTGAGAAGACTAGCTGAAGGAGGCTCACTTAACTCAGGTCACATCCCATCTACCTTTCCCCTGTCTTTTTAGGGACTGGGGAGGGTGGTCCTGCCTGATGTCGTTGCCATCTTGGCTCATGGGGGGATTTTAAGGATGGCAGTCACATTGGTGGAGCAAAAGGGTTGGAGCAATCTGGGTCCTGGTTAACTTGGTAGGGCCTCAGCACCTGCTCCGGATGCCCTGGGGATTTTGTTTATGGGAGGAAGAAAAACAAACACATGGAACAGAACACCGCTGTGTGTTGAAGCCGTGTGGAATCCGTTGAGTCAGGGACCCGAAGGGAATCCTACATCTCCTCCTCCTGCCCACTGCGAAGCTCATGCCCTCCCACTCCAGGCCTGCCGCCTCTGGCGTGTCCTACCACAGGGAAAGGTACCCGCCCCCTGCTCAGCCCTTGTTCAGACCGGAAGCCAGGGAGTCGTCTGCGATGGCCTCCTATCTCCTCGTACCCAACCAGTGATCACATCCTGTCACTCCTACCTCCTCACTGAATCTCAGCATCCACGCTCTGCCCCCAGACCCCGGTTCAGGCCGCCACAACTGGTCACCCCATAATCACTCATAGATCTCAGGTCCCCTGAGTCTTGGAAACTGCCGAACGCTAGCTGCAGTCTTATGAGTTAGGCCTGACTTGCCTGAGAAGAAAGGGGAGGGGAGAGATGAGGGAGCTGGGGGCTGCAGGGAGGGAGGAAGGGCCCTGAAAGGATAAGAGGTCCCAGGAACAAGCCAGCAGCTGGGATGGTGTCATAGGCAAGGGCAGATTTGGGCCAAATGTCAGCATTTACTCCTGGGGACCTCCCTCTTTTCCCACAGACACTTCCAGCCACTTCTTCTCAGGGAGACTTAAACATCAACTTGCAGGCTGTGTGCGTGGAGTAGAGGTAAGGGCAGTCAGGACTCCCAGGCATCCCTTGGGTGTACCTTCCATTACTAAACGCCTGCTGTGTGCTTGGCACTCTGCTGGGGTCTCCAATATCCTTTGGGGGAGAGTTTTTCATGCCTAATTTACAGGTGGGACAGTGGGACTCAGAGAGGTGAAGTGCAGCCCAGAGCAGCACAGCTCAAAAGGAATCGGCCTGGGAGTTGCCCTGGGTCTGACTCCAAATCCCTGCTCTTTCTCTGCTCACCAATAATCTGAGACTGGATAAATACAAATTCTGCTTTTAGGGTCAAACTCCAGAGATCCTGCCTCGGCTGTTTTGGGCTGGAGTTGGAGGCTGTTTATTCCCAGGTGTCTCCAGTCTCCCAGGTATTCCTGATGCTCAGCAGGTCTAGAATTGGCACTGCCAGTCTTGCTCCCTCTCTGTGACAGAGGCTGCAGCTTCCCGGTGCAGCAGGGAGGAGGGGCTGCCTGGTTGGCCCCGAGGGGACAGGGCAGTGCTGCATGGGGGTCTGGGCCATCAGGAAAAAATCGTTCCCAGCAGTAATCCCAGCAAAGCCTGCTGAAGAGTGCTGGTGCCAGGACACAGCTGCGTCCCTCTGCTATTCCTGCCCAGTACTGGTTACACGGACTGTTGCTCTGAGTTCTTTGTGCATTCCACCAGATCTAGCCGTCCTTCCCATCCGCCCTGCACAGAGATGCCAGCTTAAGCTGCTGTGCGCAGCATCTGCCTATGTTGGTCCATGTTTGAATGTTTTCCTGGGCTCATTCCTATCTAGAGGGTCCAGGTGAAGCTCCTGGCCCCAGAGTGGCCTGACCTGACCTCCTGCACCCACCTTCTCGCTGGCTGATCTCCTTCACAAAGCCCCTGGATCCATTGCTCATGTTTTCCCCTTCTCCCCCTTCGTACTCTGAAAACGCCACAGAAGCTTTCCTCACTCTGCAGATCCTACCCCAATGTAAATATCCCCTCCAGGGAGCCCTCCTTGACTAGCCTGCTCCATGGTCTTTCCTGGCCTTACTACAACACTTGCAGTTGTTCATGTCTCCTGCTCGGCTGTCCCTTGTGACCTCCACATGTCTGTGTCTAACAACACAAGCAGAGGTCACCTCTCAAGGACATCAGCCAGGTCTTACAAGTCTTCCTGACTCCCCACCCTCACTCCCCAGCTGTGCCCCAGTGCCTGGATTGTCCTAACAGTCCTCTTTGCTCTTCTCTCCCATCCGCAAAACTGCCCTGCCCTGTGGTCCTTTACTCTGCTATGAAACCAATGAGCCAGTTTTTAATAATTCAATCATGCTTTTTAATTTTTCATTTTATTTGGAGAGGAGTAAATTTTATGGAGCTTTTGTCCTTTGCTTGCTATTTGTTACCTGCTATCTTCTTCATCACAAAAACTTTCTGAGACAGGTGTATTGCTCATTTTACCAATGCGGAAACCAACCTTCAGGGACATGGAGCGATATGCCCAAAGACGCACAGCCAGGGAGTGCTGGGGCCGGGGAGCGAGGTCCCTCCAGGCGGTTTCAATCCTTTCCTTAGCAATACTCCTTTCCTGCTCTGTAGTGCTAGCAACAGTCACTAGATGGCGCCGCGAGGAAGCCACGCGCCGGGCTCCGTGGGTGGAACGTTGGCGGGAGGCCGAGCCCGTGATGCTGGCATTCACCACTAGGGGGCAGGCGGGGGAAAGAAATGGCCTAAAGGGTGGCCTGAGGCAAATGGCTAGGGAACCCCACTACCTTAAGGCTGGGGAAGCCCACAGCTGCTCAGATTATTTTAGTTAGTTTAAACCTGAAAAGTTCCAAAATGTGTTATCTCCAAAATGTGAAAACTTCCTTACTTATGTTGAAGCACCATAGTCTAAGCAGAATTTTTAGCTTTTTTGTTAATTAACTTAAAGGCCTCCGCAGAATCAGTCCGACTGTGCAGCCTCTCGGCTTGAGCAACAAAAAGCACCACCACAAATTACCTCCTGTGTGCCAGGTGCTCTACATGCTTTATCTCATTATTTCATTTTATCTTTACATCTCTGAGGTGGGCGAGGTGAAGTCACTTGCCCGTGTTTACACAGCAGAGCCAGGATTTCAATCCCAATCAGTATGACTGCAGAGTCTCTCAGCCTCTCTGAGCCTCAGCAGCCTCCTCTGTTGCATGGACACGATCATAATCACACCCATCCAGTGTGAGTAAGATAATGTACACGAAGTGCCTCAGAGAGGGCACAGGTGGAGTGCTAAAGTGGGTGAAGTAAAAAATACAAGCTACGTGATGTCTGCCACACAGTGAATGCTAACACCCCTTCATCCACTCCCCCATGCATCCACCCAACAGCCTAGCTACCTTCTCATCCGCCCACCTATCTATTCATCTACCCATCATCCATCTTCCATCTATCCATCCATCCACTTCCTTATCTGCACGTCCGTCTGAACAACGGTTTAGACATTCCTTCGCCTAGGCGATGATACCTCCTCAGGCCCCGCAGTCATGCGAGTCCCCTCTATCGCATCACCCGTCACTCTGGCTGTAATAGTTCGTTCTTTTGCTGGTATTCCCTTCCAAACAGTGAGCTCCCTGAGAATTGGAGACTGGAGCCCAAGAGACATTCAGTAAATGCTTGTTGAGTAAAAGCAGGGTGCCCAGCGTGGGAGCTGGACACCTCAGAGTCCGTGAAAAATGACCCACTGGAAATGTAGAAGGGCAATTTAGAACTCCCATTTGCATTTACTTTTTAATTAAATAACAGGAACACAATTACTAATCTCCTGATATTTCACATCCAGATAGATAAGGGTGCCGCTGAGGTGCTGGTCTCTCTTGCATCACCGCTGGCGTACGAGGCACCTTGAGCAGCGGAGGGGCGGCCAGACTGTGGATGGATGACATCCCTCTCTTGTTTGCTGGCCTCCAACCAACTGCAAATGTAGTACTTCTTTAACTATAGCACGTCACTGATGTTAATTTTATACAAGTGAGATTTTTCAAACATCAGAATCTTTGTGTGCCTTTATAACAAGATGTTAGTGACTGAAAATCTTGAATTGGTTGTGGTTCAATATGTTTTAATATTATACCCTGCATTTAATATCAGATTTTAAAACTGGCTATTATATTTAGCAAACAAGGAGGTACACCAAGGGTAACAAACATGAGGATATGATATAGGCAAATAAGACAAAGCAAAGCAAATAGAAACTCCAGGGTAAAGAAAAAACTTGTAAGAAAGACAGTGTTCATAGTATGTTACGGTAACCAGCTGAGCTGCTATCAGCCTAGTCATAATCATGTAAACCCTGCTTCCTAGTTTTCAATTTTTAGATTCAGCCTGTAAACAAAGAACAGAATCCTTAGTTATAGTTGTGGAACAGAATATCAATCTTGAAAACATTAAGTTGACCAGGGTTGGGAGGAAGGAATAGGGAGAGAAATTAATATTTTCATCTGACCAAGGAAGAGTTAAAAGACCCTGGGGAAGGATGGTGGGCCTGAGAGTGGAAATAGAAAGGTAGTACTTAGACTTCCGAAGGCACCCAGGTGAGGAATGCATATGATTAGGTACACTCAGTTTAATCAGGAAGCTAATGGATACTGCCTACATTTGATAAGTCCAGAAACATGTTAAAATCATATTGTCTCGAGATACGGAGTGAATACCAGCAGAAGCCTCTGGAAGCATTCAGAGTGGCTCTGCTGGGAGCCAATGGAGCGGGTGGCTGAGGCCTTCCCTTACAAGCTCTTCTGTGCCCCTTGACTTTTTAACCAACAGTGTGTTTGTGCTCAAAATTTACAACCAGCAAAAGGAGATTTTTGTGATGACTACGGATGAAGTGGGGTCTATTTGACAATAGTCCAGTCAGCAGTGGCTCCTGAAATCTAAAATGTGTTGACAGACATGCTTTGCTTAGAAACCTGTTGTGATTCAGACTTTCTCCAAAAAACCTTGCCCTCTTCTCTTCCCTGTTGGATCTCATCGAGTGAGGTCTGAGAGAGGTGACCAGGTAGGGTCCTGGGATGGAAGGCTACTGCTGAGGTCAGAAGGGGATTGAGGGCCCTTCTCTCTCTTTCTGTGTGTGTGTGTGTGTGTGTGTGTGTGTGTGCTGTCTGTGCGGGGCAGGGCAGGGACCAGACCAGGTCCCATTCAGCAGGAGCTCAGCAATCCAGGAGTCCCCACATCTCCTGCACACATCTGCCTGGGATAGCGGGCAGGGAGGGCACAGAGTGGAGAGTCATTGCTGCCAGGGAGGAGGGACCAGGGACCCTTGCCAGCTGAACCAGCTGCCCCCAGCCCCTGGGCCTAGCTGCATCCCCAGCATTCCTCCCTGAGGACAGGCGGTGGCAGCAGGAGGAGGCCAGACACATGCTCAGCTGCGAGGGCAGCCCCAGGGAGGGAAGTTTGGTCCCTCGCTCCACCCCTTCTCCAACCTGAGAGCTGGGAGGATACCCATCTGCAGGGCACCCTCCTGCCCACCTCAGACCCCACCTGGACCCCCAGATTCCTCCCACCTTGGGCAGGTCACCTGGTTCCAAAATACACCACTATTCCCCCATCCAACCCCCAACTCTCAAGGCCCCACTTCTAACTGACCTGGGTGGCCGTTGGGCCGGCAGCACAGGCATCCCGAGGAAGCTCACTGGGCAGGCAGAACCCGGGCTCCCCTCTAGACCTCCTGCATCAGAATCTGCGTTTTAAGAAAATCACCAAGTGACTCCCATGCAGGTTAAAGTTGAGAAGCAGTGAGTTAGAATACACCGTCTGATAATCAACTTACCCTCTTACTACTTGCTGACATTGAAAAAATCCTTCCTACAATCCAGACTGTGTGCCAAGCCTTTGCCTGTCTTGTCTTAATTAACTTTCATACAACTTTACAAGGTAGGGACTCTGTTGAGTCCATTTCACAGGTAAAGGAGCTGAAATTTGGAGAGATCAAGCGACTTGCTTGAGGCCACACAGCAAAGCACACGGTGGAACTGGGATTTGAAGCCAGGCAGTCTGATTCCAGAAAACCCCTAGGTTTGGAGACTGAGGTTAGCAATTATGTTATCCATTGTGGGAGGGATTTTGCTTATTCTAAAAGGTCTTAGAAAAACATTCAATCAGGGAACAGTGTCCCGGAGCTGGGAAGAGCTGAGGACAAGGTGGGAGGGGCCTTTAAGAATGACTTTTTAAGTGGGTGACTAGGGCAAATCACTTAGCCTCATCTGTAGAATGACATTGATAATGAAAGTTTCTGCCACACAGGGTTATTTTGATTATTCGGCAAGAAGGAATGCAAATCCCTTTACAAACAATGACCACCCAACAGACATTATTGGACTTCTCCTCCCTGAGTTCCATGCCAGGTGCCAGCGATGTAGAGATGGGTGATGACGCCCTGTCCTCCCAGAGTCAGAAGGGAAACTGAGGCATCACTGGCTTACAACAATACAGTGTGCCTGTTATGACAGGGAAGCTCTGGGGACTGTGGGGGCCAGAGGAGAGCTGGGCAACCGGCTCTGTGCAAGAGGAAATGCTTGCCCAGAGGAAGGGTTCCCTGGTTGAGTTCTGAAGAAGTTAGGCAGGTGGAAAAGGGTAATCTAGGTGAAGGGAGGGGCGCACAGCCAGGGTTGGAGGCAGTGAGGGAGTTTGCACACAACACTACCCAGCAGCGGGAGGGCAAGAGGGCCTGGGGCAGGCAGGTCTCTGCAGCAGGCGAATCAGAAAGCAAACGGGCAGTTCACCTGCGCCTCCCAGGCAGATTGCTCCAGGCCCTTCCCCCAGAGCCTGCTGCCTCTGACTTTTCATTGTCTCTCTTGGCTTCCAGGCTCCTTCTGGCTTCTAAGGTTCCTGATTTTCTGAGACACTCTCCCCTCTCCCTGCTGTTGGTTTTGCAGACCCAGATTTGGGGCTAGTACCTCAGACCCCCACTGTTTGGCTTCCCAGCTTCCTCCTCAGATCTGACTCAGGTCCTGGGAATGTGGGACCTTTAAGGCTGCCGCTAGCCCACATGGTGGTTTTGTGCCTCTTCCTCTGGGCAGACATTCACAGACATATCTGCCAGGATTCACAGATAAGCAAGTGGAGTGTGGACTGGACTTCAGCCCCAGTCGCCCATCAGTTATGGGCCTATTTGTTCAGTGCTCAACCTGTACAACCGTACATGGTAATTCTGACTCTTAAGAACTGGCCCTGCTCTCTTCTCAGACTGGGGGCACCTTGAAAGCAGACAGTGTCTTACTCATCTCTGATACCTCAATATCCAGGAACAGAGCCTGGCACCCAGTGGGATGAATGGATGGCCTCACACCCATGTCGTCCAGCTTAGCTGCCAAAGTGAGAGACAGGGAGTCCAGGAGCTGTGTGTACAACCTGCCTGAGGTGCCAGGGCTAAGAGACTGTTCAGTGTCTAGCCCTCTCCTCTTAGGCTCGGAGCACTGTGGCTGTGGCACTTCTGAACTCCAGTGGGACCCACTTACGGCAAAGTACCTGAGGCTGGAGGTGGGAGTGGAGTCTTTTAGGTCCTTCGGATTCCCACAGCTGACAAGGGATGGGGGACAGGCATTGCCATGGGGGAATTATAACCAGGGTGGGAAGATATTAGATTTATCACAAGAACGAATAATAAGTAATTGAAACCTGCAGGTCAGACCCTGTGTTCAGGGTTCCCAGATTCCACTGGTAAGCCTGTCCCCTGAGCTCCTCCTGGGGCCCCTGGGAGGCTGGGGGGAGCCTGAACCACCTGCTATAAGCTCAGGGGCTCTTTGAAACGACCTGTTTTATCTTAGAAATGCATGAGAATTTTGCACTCTACTTCTGGGCTTGTTTTAGCATAACATCATGTGTTAAATTACTTCTCATGTGTAGGGTTTCTAGACTCCAAAAGAAAATGCCTGAAATGCCGAATCATTGTTAAGATGGCGCCCGCCAGATGCACAAAGGGTGGTGCTCTGCCTGTTTTCGAAAGGGAGGTGATTTTCTGCTTAGGCCTGCCTCCCGCTCCTGATTGGCGACTCGTCTTCCGCAAATGTGATCAGCTCGTGGACACCATTTACCTGTATGATGTGCCTTCCTGCGTGAAGGGCTTGTGGCTGCCTGACCTTTGTGCTGATTGGCCCATTAGTACTGTATATGCCTTGCTGTTTCTGCAGTAAACAAGTTCCTGCTTTGACTGAGCTCCCTGTCGCGTTTGTTTGTCCTCGGGAATGAGGGCTGGTGATCCGGCGGACAGCCGGCACTTGCCTCTCCCGACCTCGCCTTGCCAGGGCCGTGCTCTCCCCTCACTCCTCTGCAGGCTCAGGGGGGGTTCCGTGGAGGGCTAAAAACTCCGACATCTGGCGCCCAACGTGGGGCTTGAAGACTCGGTCGACAAACTGAAAGTACCGGCGAGTCGGGCCAAGCGTGGTTCAAGGTAAGTGCACCCCCGAAAAGATGGGGCAGGCAACCTCTAAGGATGAACCTGCGCTTAAAGCGCTGAGATACATGCTTAAAAGCCAAGGGTTAGAACTCTCAGATTCCCAGGCTGAAAGAGTCTGGGAGACCTTTGTGAGGGTGGCCCCCCTGGCTCCCTGTAACCCTCCCAGGATTATTCCACTTGGGACCACGTCGAACGACTGATCAGAAAGGGAGAGATAGACCGGGGTGAAGACCCCCCTCTGGGAGTGTACCCTATGCTGTCAGCCCTTAAGGCATGTTACGGGAACACTCGATCTTTATCGCCCCGCTCGGCGGGTCCTGCAACGAGTCCCAGCAAACAGGGAGCTAACAGGCAATGCCCAAAAGAACCAGATAAACCAACTCCCAAGGAGGCGTCCGGGCCCCTGGAGGAAAGGGAATGGGAATGTTTTGATGAGGAACGTCTCTGGCCACCTCCTAAGCTCCATCCTGCCCTGCCCAGGATGGATATGGATTCCTGGGCCGGCCCTGACCCATCAGCATCTATTGCTGAGAGGCCCTCTGACACCGCCTCGTCGCCGGCGACCGTTAACTCTGGCGGGAACGGGCTGGTGCCGCCATCTTATCAGGCATTTCCGGTAAATGTTAACCCTGGTGGGAACAGGCCAGCCGTGTGGTACCTCTGGGAGACCCAAGAGCTCAAAGAACTAAAGAAGGCAGTCTCGGAGGATGGGCCTAATTCCCCTTGGGCCGAGACCATCCTCCAAGGGTTAGCTCATCAGCACTGTACTACTCAGGATTGGAAGAGCTTGACAAAGGCAGTCCTTCCTGGTCCCCTGTTCCTTAAGTGGTGTGCGTTCTTTAAGGAGGAATGCCACGTCCAGGCAGAGAGAAACCAATCTGCAAGCCCTCCGATTCCCCTTACCTTTGGGATGCTCTCGGGGACCAGTGACCAGTTTGCTATGGGTCTCCAGCAGGCCACCATTCCCGCCCCTTATCAGGAGCAAGTAAGGGCCCTTGGGCTGGCCGCCTGGAAAAAACTGGAGGAAGGCCCCTTGGAACGGCCGGTTTCCAGAATCACCCAAAAGCCCACCGAGGACCTCCCATCCTTTGTAGATAGGGTGGAAAAGAGCTTGCAGTGTAAATTTCCCCTAGGGCCCTTGCGGGATCAATTTGTTAAAATGTTGGTTTGGGAGGGGATGACGACTGACCACAAGTTGGCCTGTGCAGGGCTGAAAGATAAGTCCATGGAAAGGTGGATAGTCACCACCAAGGATGTGGGCAGTGAGGCCCACCAGTCCCAGACTCTGGTTGCCACTTTGCGGGCACAAACAGCCTCCTTAACGGAGGCCTTGACCGCAGTCCTCACTTTACAGTCCCCAGGGAGCGGAGCCCCAGACAAAGGGGGGAGAAATCAAACTTCTTTTGGATGTGGTCAGATGGGACACTTCAAGAGGGAGTGCCCTAATGACCATGCTACAAAAAATAGCAGTGGCAATCAAGGGGCTCCCCTGATGAACAGGAGGGGATGGCACCCACCTAGGACTCCCTGTCCCAGGTGCAGGAAGGGGTTCCATTGGCAGAAAGACTGCAAGTCTAAGTTTGACATCCAAGGCAACCCTTTAAACTAGGGAGGGGCAACCTCCAGCCCCGTTAGCCCAAGGAGGAAGGAGTTCTTCTGATTCCCCCAGGGCCCATTGGACACTGCCCATAATACCAGGGGTAAGACCAAAGATGGACATATTCATATCGGGAAAAAGATTCCGCTGCCTAATTGACACTGGGGCAGACCGAACTGTGCTTAGAAAGGAGGAAGTTCCCCTCCACTGGAGGCTAGTCCCGGGACCCCCTTTATTAGGGGTCGGAGGCAATGCGACCTCTGAGGAGACTAAGGACTGGCTTAAATGGGAAGACGTAGATAGCAACCATGGGGAAGTCAGACCCCTCGTTGCCTGTGGCCTGACAGCTAACCTGCTGGGCCAAGACATTCAGGAGCAGCCGATGTCTACATTACCAGTAATCCTAAAATTCTTTATGAAAACATATCGGGGAAAGAAGGATACCAACGACAATTTGGTTGTTCTAAGAACCCAAAGTCTAGATTCAGTGATTAAAGGGGAGGTCTTTCCTTTGAGGCTTCAAGACCTAATATGCCCCTTTCCTGAGTGAAGCCGCACCCCCAATCCTAAAGGCCACTGCTCTGGTAACGCCTGCTATTACATGGCTCCCAGGACCTCCAGTCTGGGTGGAGCAGTGGCCATTACCACAAGCTAAGCTTCAAAGACTTAAAGAAATTACCCAAGAACAATTAAAACTGGGACACATTAGACCTTCCCTAAGCCCATGGAATAGTCCCGTTTTTGTTATTCAGAAGGCCTCTGGCAAGTGGAGGATGTTACAGGATTTAAGAAAGATCAACAGTGGATGGTTCCTGTGGGCACGCCCCTGAGGGGGTTGCCCTGGATTCCGTCCATTCCAAAAGATTTGTCCCTCATTGTGATTGATATTAAGGATTGTTTTTTCTCCATTCCCCTCAACCCTGCTGATTGTGAGAAGTTTGCTTTCTCCATACCTTCCACCAATTTTCAGGGGCCTGATGAGCGATATGAATGGACAGTGTTGCCACAGAGCATGGCTAACAGCCCAGCCTTTTGCCAACGACATGTCTCTCAGGTTTTGCAGCCCCTTCAACAGTGGCCAGGGGTGGTCCTATATGCATACATGGATGATGTTATTTTGGGAGCATCCACTACCCAACAGCTGAGCTCTGCCTACCGGAAGCTCCAAACCCTCTTGAGACAAGGGGGGTTACATGTGTCCAGCAACAAGGTCCAGACCATGCCTCCCTTTGAAATACTGGGAGTGAAGCTTCACCTGGACTCTGTGTGTCCCCTCAAACCCCAGCTATCTGTCAAGGACTCCTACTCCCTGGTAGAACTACAAAAGGTATTAGGGGAGCTTAATTGGCTACGACCCTGGCTCCACATCATAACAGAGGACCTTATCCCTCTCTTTGAGTTGTAAAAGATAAAACCCCATCTGAGCTTGTTGTGCTGACAGAGGGACATAAGCAAATATTTAAAAGGATTCAATTAGTGCTTGATAATGTCCAACTGGCCAGGTATCAGTCCAAGTGCGAACTCTGTCTATGGATTCTCCCTGGCTCAGAGTTGCTCACCGCAGTCGTCACCCAGCAGGGTGCTCCCCTCCAATGGGCTCACGCATCAATAGGGGGGGCCCCTCAAGTGTATGCCCAACTGGACCAATTGGCAGACCTCATAATTAAGGGTAGAGACATCACACTACGGCATTATGGGAAAGATCCAGACAATTTGACTGTTCCCTACCATCTGTCTGACTTTGAATGGATCAAGCGAAATCATAATAGAGAATCTAATGCCCTGACTGGCTTCTGGGGTAAAATTGTTTGCCATTACGGGCCTAATAGATGGGCTACCTCCTTCGCCAAGCTGAACTGGACCGCTCCTAAGCTCTTTCTGAGTAAACCCCTCACTGATGCCCTGATTGTTTTTACTGATGGGGAAAGGAAGGATCTTCCATTGTTATCCTCCCCCCACCCTGCTCCCCGAGCAAGCTGGGAGAGGACAAATACTTTGAGAGGGTCAATGGATCGGCTCAATTTAAAGAGCTATACGCCACTGCAGTGGCTCTAGACAAAATTCACGAGCCTATAAACCTCTTCTCTGACAGTCTATATGTTGTTAACCTCCTCCCTGCCTTGGTGTCCTCTCACATTCAGCTAGATAAAAATCCCATAACCCTTTGATGATTCAAGTGAGGTCCTTGTTAATAGGGCGATCCAGACCCATATTTGTGCAACATCTTCGAGGACACCAAGGCTTACCTGGACTCCTCCCCCGGGGGAACCTGATGGCTGATCAGTTGGCATCCTCTGCTGTTCAGACCATAGCTGCACAGCAGACTCTAGGCCTCCAACGAGCCCAAGACCTCCACGACCTTACTCACCTTAACTGGAGGGGGCTTCATCACAAATTCCCCCATATTCCCATCAAGGACTTAAAGAAAATCATTAGGACCTGTAAATCCTGTTTACCATTCCTGCAAGTTCCACCCCTGCAATCCCCAGGAGTTAACCCAAGAGGTCTGAAACCAAATTGTCTCTGGCAGACTGATGTCACTCACTATGCAGCCTTTGGAAAACTAAAATTTGTGTTTGTCTCAGTTGATACATACTCCCATGCTTGCTGGGCTACTGCCCATATGGGAGAAAGAGCCAAACATGCTCAAAGCCATTTTTTGCAATGCTTTACTACCCTAGGCCTACCACACCAAGTAAAAACAGACAATGGCCCCTGCTTTATTAGCAAGGCCTTGCAAGAATTTTTTGATAAATGGCACATAAGCCACTCCACAGGAATCCCATATAACCCGCAAGGCCAAGCAATTGTAGAGCACCAGAATAAAACGTTGAAAGACTTACTACAAAAACAAAAAGGGGGAACAAACCCCCATGACCAACTGCGAATGGCTCTGCTTACATTGAATATTTTAAGTTTTTCAAAGGATCTATCCTTAACGGCTTTTCAGAGACATTGGACAAACCAAATGCCATATGCCAAGGTTGAAGTAGCTGGAAAGACCAGCTGACTGGGTAATGGTGAGGACCAGACTCACTGATAAGTATGGGCAGGGGATTCGGATGTGTGTTTCCTATAGGAGGTCCGAATCCAATTTGGATTCCTGCCCGCAATTTGAAATTTTGCCCACAGGTGAGCGATGACCAAAGCCCAGGAACAGACCAAAATGGCCGAAAAACAGACTAAGACCTTATCTAATAGACAGAGAAAGAAATTATGGTGGCTATGTAATCGCTTTGGCTGCATGCTTACCCATTCCCAGCGCAGGGGAAAGGGAAAACAAAAAGGAAAACCCAAGAGTGCCGCCCACTCTTGAGGGTCCCCTTGTGCTTCTTCTTCCAGGAATGCCTTTGCCGCATTGCCCTTGGTGGACGCTCTGCCTGTTAGTGACTGGCTTCACTGACTGCCGCTGCCACTGGACTGATCCTTTACAGTCTTCTGGAGGACTTGAAGCATAACAACCTTACTAGAGACTGAAGAGTCTATCTCCACCCGGCCCACCCCGGACACCTCCAAAGAAATTCTCCAAAGGACCCAGATTCAAAGAGGACTTTGAGATAAGATTCCAGATGTCCCCCTTTATTGTTGTTGTGTTCGTATTGACTATAGGGGCACCTATAACCCAGGCTTGGGGCAATTGGTGTCAACAATGCAATGGGCGCACCTTTGGATTTATTCCATCTACTTGTTATATTACTAGATATAGCTGTGTTGCGGGAGACAACTATTATTTTGCTGCAGTCCTAAGTAAGAGTACTTCTATCTTTATTACTTTCCTTTGGTCCTTGTGTTGTTAATAAGCTGATTGGGTTCATAAAAAAATAGAATGAATGCTGTACATCTCATGGTACTTAGGCAACAATATCAATCCCTGCGCAACAATGTGTGGGAACCATATGAGAATGGCTTTAACTATCAAGATGTTGAAACTGTAGTCCCATAGCCATGATAAAGTTTTACACTAGTGGTTGTTTGACCCCCGCCACTGATATATTGGCCTATTGAGGTTTCGCAGCCTACTGGATGCTGACACCCCACACCGTCAGAGTCCACCTTTGATAAGGTGACTCCGGTAGGGTTCGCTCCTCTCTGGCTAGCAACTAACCTCCATACAAAAACAAAAAGGGGGTAATGTAGGGTATTCTAGACTCCAAAAGAAAATGCCTAAAATGCTGAATCATTGTTAAGATGGCCCCTGCCGGATGCACAAAGGGCAGTGCTCTGCCTGCTTTCGAAAGGGAGGTGATTTTCTGCTTAGGCCTGCCTCCTACTCCTGATTGGTGACTCAAGTCTTCCGTGAATGTGATCAGCTCGTGGACACCATTTACCTGTATGATGTGCCTTCCTGCATGAAGGGCTAGCCTGACCTTTGTGCTGATTGGCCCATTAGTACTATATATGCCTTGCTGTTTCCGCAGTAAATGAGCTCCTGCTTTGACTGAGCTCCCTGTCACGTTTGTTTGTCCTCGGGAACGAGGGCTGGTGATAGGGCGGACAGCCGGCACTTGCCTCTCCCGACCTCGCCTTGCCAGGGCGTGCTCTCCCCTCACTCCTCTGCAGGTTTGGGGGGGTTCCATGGAGGGCTAAAAACCCCAACACTCATGAGCAAAGTAGTAGCTGCAGAAAGGTGCCTGAGTTTCTCTGAGTCTTCGCATTCTGTGGGCACCACCTTGGTACGGACACAGCTCCTTTGTTGTTTTTCCTGCCCTGCCTGCCCTCTGTGCTGGGGTGGACATGTAGCTCGGGTCTCATTCCTCTGAGTACAGTAATTGCCTCAGGAGTAAACCTGTGGCCCAAACTGAACTGAGGTGCATCAGCCCCAGAACTTCTACAGCTACTGCTGGGGAGAGAGACGGCCCATCTCAGCCGGGATGTCTAAGTTGCTGGGAGATAGCCTGGAAGCATCAGGGCCGCCTCATAGAGAGAAGCTGCCCAGGAGTGAACCAACCCAAAGGAAAGTAGAGCTGAAACATGGAAGAGGCAAAGTCCCAGTGCACCTCCGAAAGTTCCTGGATCTAGCTGTACCTGAAGCCATGTAATTGTTCCATTAAATTGGTTTGCATCAGGTTTCTTTCACTTGTAGCCAAGAGAGTTCTGACTAATTCAGTGAGTGGACACAGGCTCCAGTCTGGAGGCTCAAGCTTATCGGAAAGAATGTCAGGGCTTTGGTAGGGGAACCGGAAGACTGGATGTGAGACCTAGCTTTCCCACAACCTTGCTATTTGATTTTAAAGATTGGATTAGGTCATTTTAGGGTTTCTTCCAACTCTAAGATCCTCTGCCTAAAAGTCTTGTAGAAATTTAACAAAAGGCAAATTTACCAAAGACTTAGGGTGGGGTTCCCGGGTTGCAAATCTGGAGATTCTGACTCTGTATCTGAGTGGCGCTTGGAAATCTGTGTTTTTAATGCAATGTGCAGGTAGCTTTGATACATAACCAGGTTTGGAAACCACTAGGATTCTTAAAGTCTTCTTCCAAAAGAAGCCATTTAAATGTTCATCCTCCAAGAACTTATTGAGCACCTACTATGTGTCAACGGTCCTTTCTTCTGACAATGGCCTTCTTGTTGGGGTGGGGACAGTGCCCTCCATTCTCATGCTGGACTTTCTGTAAAATCTCAAAGCTGGCTCTGAGCATGAACATATATTACTGGCCACACACTTCCTCCAGCCATTCAGTTACTTCATAAATGACATTTAAAATTTTTATTGATGAATAAGCTATTCAGTGTCCAGTTGGTTCTTTTATAAACAGCAAGCTGGTGAACATGTACATTTATGTCACCTTTGCTATTGATGCCTCATTTAAAAACTTAACAAGACCATGCCACCGCAACTGTAGGTCCCACGTCACTAGAATTCAAATGGCTTATTATCAAGATGAACCATTTATTACATGAAGGGATGCAGTATTAGTGTCATATTTTATACATGGTTACTTGTAGCATAGTTCATCTTGGGCCAACACCATATTGAATTATTTAAAGCCATTTCACCCTGGGTCATTAAAAAGTTCAGTAAAATGTATATTAGTGTATAAAATTTCAATGCATAGTTCACATTGCAGTGTTTGCAAGCTCTGGGCCTTTAGAAGAGGAAAGCCAGGGAAACTGAGCCCCACAAACTGTGCCTTCAGAAAGGTGCTCACAGCGTGGTGAAACACAGCCCGCACTTTGTCTCAGCAATGACTTCCAACCCTGCCAGGTTCTCTCATACAAGTTACAGGTAAGGATGCCAAAGCCAGGTGACAGCCACCAGTTGTGGCTCTGGGAGGTCTTTGAGTCCCCAGTCACAGTGACTTTCACCCTTGCTGACGTGAATACAGAGAAGGTGTCCACTAATTCTCTCTGCTCTGCATGACCCCTGATAGCCTCGGAGTCACTCAGGTGGGCAGTGAATCAGATGTTCCCCACACTGGTGTTTACCCATTCCAACTTATCTTCCCCAAACCACACCTTCCCTAGAAGGGCATGTGGGCCCAGAGTACATGGTTTTAAAAAGCTCAGCCAAGGCAAGAAGCCCTGTCTTGTTCCCGTCAAATGTGGGGCCTGTTATTGCCGATGTCCCCTCACTGCCCAGAACCCCCATGTCAGGGCAATAGATTCTGCCAGCCAATGTCTGGTCACACCAAGGCTGGATCCTGTGACCTTCAGCTTGAGCAAGTTACTGCATTCCTCTGAGCCCTCCTTTCCCCAAATAGTACCTGAGGCTGTGAATGTATGAGGCACATGATGCAGATTACCGTTCATTCCTACTCCATGAATGTTGATTTTCTCCTTCCGATATCTGAGTTACCAGCACCTTCTCATTTTTCTCTTTCTCCCCCTGGTGGCCATGGATCAGACTGGGCGTATGGTGGGTGTTCAGTAAGGAATTGTTCTAGGGCAGGAAAATGCATTGCGCTGCACATTTCTCATATCTTCTTTGCAGCAGGAGACTCTGAGAAGGAGGAACAGGTAATTTTTCTCTCTTGCTTCTCTTCACAGGTAAGGGCCGACTGGGTCTGGATGCCTTTGCCTCTGGAGATGTTAGCTTTTGGATTTCGGGGCCCAGAACAGAAGCTATCAGGAGTCTTATGTTGGGGTCCCCAAAAGCAGACCTCAAGAGAAGGATCTGGGGACAATCTGCGAGGTGATCACAAGAACCACAGGTGGGGGTGGCATGGAGAAGTGAGAGCAGGAGGTAAAGGGGCCAAGGCAGGTGTGCAAGCAGGTCTCTGCCAGGGGCTCCCTGACTCCGTCTGTCTGGGAGATCGTGGAAAACGCAGAGAAGCGTTGTTCCATCCCGGGGGCCCAGAGCTGGTGTCTTTATCTGAAGTTTCTCCCAGAGCATTTGCTTCTGGGCACTCCTGGCCTGCACCCTGGGCTAAGCATAACTCCTGTGCTGGAGAAGCCCTCAGGCAGAGCCTCAGGGGCTGGCCGGAAGGCACTGCTGGCTTCCCCAGAAAGGTGAGTCCTGGGGTGGGCGTGGAGCCTCCGTGGTGACTGTTAGACCAAGCACCTAGAAGACAGCCCTCTGCTCGAGGGGGTGAAGCCCAGTTCTCCCTGACGGGGAGGGGTGGAGGCAGGAGCTTGGAGCTTAAGGTGACCTTGGGGATGGAGGGGAAGAAGGGGGTGGCAAGTCCACAGAAAGTAAGAATGGCACCTCATTTTCATGTCAGGGCGCTGAGGGATGGCACCAGACATCAGGCACTAAGGAGAGTTGCAGTGAACAAGTGCTGTGCCCAGGCTAAGCAGGAGGAGGTGACACCGTCCATTTTAAATGGACAATGTGGATCTCAGCAGTGACTGAGATGGCCTGAAAGCCAGAGATGCTGCCTCAAGATTTCAGGACTGTGCAAATCCCACTGGCTTCTTTGTGACCCTGAGTAAGAGAGGGTGTCCCCAGTAGTGAGTTGGCATCTCACTGCCCTGGAAAGTGGGAGCTGAGAGCTGGATTGAATTTGAATTTGGGGAAAAATCAAGTAATACGGCATTTCTTTTCTTGAGTGTTGTGCAGCCAGTGCAAACATATTTCAGTGCTTGGACTGAATACAGTTTTGAAATAAGATGGGAAAGAATCCTGAAATTTGGGCCTTCAACCTGATGGGTGAGCAGTTGTAGTTAAATCCTGTGTCCAGCACAGGCACAAAAGAAGAAAGGTTTCCTCCACAGCACAGGAAAATAGCATCAAGAGGCTAGAACACAAGGTAGAGAGTGATTTTTTAAATTAAAGTATCATTGATATACAATCACATGAGCAACATTGTGGTTGCTAGATTTCCCCCCATTATCAAGTCCCCCCCCACCAACCCCATTACAGTCACTGTCCATCAGCGTAGTGAGATGCTATAGAGTTACTACTTGTCTTCTCTGTGCTATACTGCTTTCCCCGTGCCCGCTCCTACATTATGTGTGCCAATCATAATGCCCCTTATTCCCCTTATCCCTCCCTTCCCACCCACTCTCTCCAGTCCTTTTCCCTTTGGTAACTGTTAGTCTATTCTTGGGTTCTGTGAACCTGCTGCTGTTTTGTTCCTTCAGCTTTTGCTTTGTTCTTATACTCCACAGATGAGTGAAATAATTTGATACTTGACTTTCTCCACCTGGCTTATTTCACTGAACATAATACCCTCTAGCTCCATCCATGTTGTTGTAAATGGTAGAAAGTGATTTTTAAGTGACAGAGGAAAAAAAAGTACCTTTTCTCCCTTACAGACTAACAAAGTGTGTGAAC
Organism: Phataginus tricuspis; assembly: GCA_029783875.1. NCBI lineage: Eukaryota > Metazoa > Chordata > Mammalia > Pholidota > Manidae > Phataginus > Phataginus tricuspis. The sequence continues at coordinate 24,396,873 of JAQQAC010020790.1, read as the reverse complement.
ATGTGGAGAAGATGAAGAATAGGACTTGGATCTTATGGCAAAGTCTGGACACACTCAGGAGAGCTTTAAAACACAGAGCAGGATGTCCTCTTTCCCAAAAGGCAGCTTGTCACTTTGAAAGAAAGCACAGCTGGAAATGGAGACAGATTCAAGAAAGGTTAGGGGGAATTCACCATTGACAGAGGCAGGTTTGTTACTTGGGGAATTAAAAGCATAGGGCAACTGTTTGAAAGACACTCTTGTCTTTTGCAAAACCACATGAAAGGGCAAGCCTGTGAGTCTGGGTGCCAGCCTACAGAGAAAGCCCTATCTGTGGCTAAGACATCAGCGGCATAGATTCAAAATATGGTGCTCAGTAACTCAGACATCCACAAAATGTACTGTGGTCCCACTTCTGTTGAGGCACTGTAACTCCAGGGGGAAAATGAGTTCCCAGCCTGGGGCAAATTACCTTTGAAGCTGAAATCAGTCAGAGAGAAATAAAGTGGGAGAAAACTGTTTATTGCTTACAAGCAGTCATCCACTTCTGCTGGCCTGTGTCTCTCATGAGCAGGCTACAAAAAAGGGACCCCACCCAGCCTCTCCAGTCCACATATGCCCTAGCTCCCCCATGTAATCACCTATTGATATGGAGATGGACTCCACCCCTTGGAAACGCCTATTAATACGGAGATGCACTAAGGACAGGCAAGAGATTCTGGAAACATTGCAATTTTACCCACATGCACACAGCATACTACAGGAGGAATAAAGAATGCCCATGCAGGAGATGGCTCAAGATGGTGGCGTGAGTAGGGCAGCGGAAATCTCCTCCTCAAGCCATACATATTTTTGAAAATACAACAAATACAACTATTCCTAAAAGAGAGACCAGAAGATACAGTACAACAGCCAGGCTACATCTACATCTGTGAGAACTCAGCATCTCACGGAAAGGGTAAGATACAAAGCCGTGACCTGGCAGGACCCGAACACTCCCCCTACCCCAGCTCACCAGCGGGAGGAAAGGAGTGGGAGTGGGGAAAGAGTGGAAGCACAGGACTGCTAAATAACCAGCCCTAGTAATTCGCACCAGGAGAACAGACACACATTGCGTGGTGTACTGGATATTAGAGAAATGGAAAAGTTAAATCCGACATGGATAGTGCAAGCAGGTCCCTGCAGCCGGCTCCCCTGGAACAAAAGAAAAGTGGGTGCTTTTAAAAGTCTTAAAGGGACAAGGGCTTAACAGCTGGACAAAATCGTCCCGGTACACTCAGCCCAGCAGGCTGGGAATCTTAAGGAACATCAGGCGCCCTAATCCCCTGGGTGGCAACGCTGCCCCAAAGCCCCTCAAGGCAATAAGCAGCCTGCCATTCATTACACCCCGGTGCTGCAAGCAAGCCGGCTGACCCCCCACACCTGCAGAGCAGTCAGGGAGCAGTCTCACCCACAGCAACCACACAGAGTCTCCTCCCAGCATGCAGCTAACTGAGACAGACCCAGAGGCTGCAGCCAGCACGCAGCTGCCCCGCACAGACAGAGGAAGCTAGAGCAAGGTCCGGAAGGCATGAAGGGGCACTGTTCTTGCAGGAAAACACACCCAGCACATCTGCGACCCCCTGCAAAGCACTAGGCTGTCCCGAGCCCCCCCACCCCCGCAGCATCCCAGAAGATTATCCCAGAGACTGCTCCCACTGTGCGGGTAACTGGCACAGTCAGCAGAGAAGGGCAAGTTGACCAGCAAGCAGGAAGGTACATTGTTCTCCCAGCTGAAACATGCGCCACCTGCCAGCGATCACTTCTATCACCATGAAAAGGCAGAAGAATCTGGTCCAGTCAAAAATCACTCAGACAACCCCAGAGAGAGGGCCTGGTGAGATAGATATAACCAATCTTCCTGAAAAAGAATTCAAAATAAAAGTCATAATCATGCTGATGAACCTGCAGAGAAACATGCAAGAGCTTAGGGATGAAGTCTGGAGGGAGATAACAGAAATGAAACAATCAACAGAAGGACTTAAGAGCAGACTAAATGGGGTGCAATGGATTTTTAATGGAATAGAAATCAGAGAACAGGAATACAGGGAAGCTGAGGCAGAGAAAGATAAAAGGATCTCTTGGAAGGAAAGAATATTTAGAGAACTGTGTGACCAATCCAAACGGAACAATATTTACATTATAGGGGTACAAGAAGAAAAAGAGAAAGAAAAAGGGATAGAAAGTGTCTTTGAAGAAATAATTGCTGAAAACTTCCCCAAGCTGGGGAAGGAAATAGTCTCTCAGACTATGGAAGCCCACAGATCTCCCAACACAAGGGACCCAAGGAGGACAACACCAAGACATATAATAACTAAAATGGCAAAGATCAAAGACAAGGACAGGGTATTAAAGGTAGTTAGAGAGAGAAAAAAAGATCACCTACAAAGGAAAACCCAACAGGCCATCATCAGACTACTCAACAGAAACCTTACAGGCCAGAAGAGAATGGCATGATATATTTAATGCAATGAAACAGAAGGGCCTTGAATCAAGAATACTGTATCCAGCACGATTATAATTTAAATTTGAGGGAGGAATTAAACAATTTCCAGATAAGCAAAAGATAAGGGAATTTGCTTCCCACAAACCACCTCTACAGAATATTTTAAAGGGACTGATCTACATGGAAGTACTTCTAAGCTAAATAGATGTCACCATAGAAAATAAAATCACAGCAAAGAAAGCAGACCAACCAAATACTACCTAAAGGCAAAAAATAAAAACAACTATCCACGAAAGCAGTTAAAAGAAACACAACAGAGTACAGAATAAAACACCTAACAGATAAAGAATGGAGGAGGAGGAATAAGAAGGGAGAGAAATAAAGAATCATAAGACTGTGTTTATAATAGTTTAATAAGTGAGTTAAAGGGCGACAGTTAGACAGTAAAAAAGCTACCCTTGGACCTTTGGTAACAATGAATCCAAAGCCTGCAATGGCAATAAGTACATATCTATTCATAATCACCCTAAATGCAAATGAACTGAATGGATCAATCAAAAGATACAGGTAATAGAATGGATAAAAAAGCAAGACCCATCTATATGCTGCTTACAAGAGACTCTCCTCAAACCCAAAGACATACACAGACTAAAAGTGAAGGGATGGAAAAAGATATTTCAGGCAAATAAAACGGAGAAAAAAGCAGGTGTTGCAGTACGTGCATCAGACAAAATAGACTTCAAAGCGAAGAAAGTAGCAAGAGATAAAGAAAGACATTACATAATGATAAATGGGTCACTCCAACAAAAGGATATAACCATTATAAATATATATGCACCGAACACAGGAGTACTGGCATATGTGAAACAAATACTAACAGAATTAAAGGAGGAAACAGAAAGCAATGCATTCATTTTAGGAGACTTCAGCACACCACTCACTCCAAAGGACAGACCAACCAGACAGGAAATATGTAAAGACACAGAGGCACTGAACAACAAACTAGAACAGGTGGACCTAACAGATATCCACAGAACTCTACACCCAAAGCAGCAGGATACACATTCTTCTCAAGTGCACATGGAGCATTTTCCAGAATAGACCACATAGTAGGCCACAAAAAGAACCTCAGTAAATTCAAAAAAATTGAAATTCTACCGACCAACTTCTCAGATCACAAATGTATAAAACTAGAAATAAATTTTAGAAAGAAATCAAAAAGGCTCACAAACACACGGAGACTTAACAACATTCTCCTAATTAATCAATGGGTTAACGACCAAAAAAACAGAAATCAAAGAATATATGGAGACTAATGACAACAACAACACAAAGCCACAACTTCTGTGGGACGCAGCAAAGGCACTTCTAAGAGGAAAGAATATTGCAATCCAGGCCTATTTAAAGAAGGAAGAACATTCCCAAATGAGCAGTCTAAAGACATAATTACTGAAATTGGAAAAAGAAGAACAAATGAGGCCCAAAGTCACCAGAAAGAGGGATATAATAAAGATCAGAGAAGAAATAAATAAGATTGAGAAGAATAAAACAATAGAAAAAAATCAATGAAACCAAGAGCTGGTTCTTTGAAAATATAATCAAAATAGATAAACCCCTAGCCAGACTCATTAAGAGAAAAAGAGAATCTACACACATAAACAGAATCACAAATGAGAAAGGAAAAATAATGACAGACCCCAAAGAAATGCAAAGAATTATAAGAGAATATTATGAGAATCTGTATGCTAAAAAGCTGGAAAACCTAGAAGAAATAGACAACTTCTTAGAAAAATACAACCTTCCAAGACTGACCAAACAAGAAACAGAAAAACTAACAGACCAATCACCAGCACAGAAATTGAAATGGTATCAAAAAACTAATCAAGAACAAAACCCTGGGTCAGATGGATTCACCTCTGAATTCTACCAGACATATAGAGAAGAAATAACACCCATTCGCCTAAAAGGTTTTGAAAAATTGGAAGAGGAGGGAATACTTCCAAACTCATTCTATGAAGCCAGCATCACTCTAATACCAAGGGCAAAGACCTCATCAAAAAAGAAAATTACAGACCAATATCCCTGATGAACGTAGATGCAAAAGTACTCAACAAAATATTAGCAAACCGAATTCAAAAATACATCAAGAGGATCATACACCATGATCAAGTGGGATTCATCCCAGGGATGCAAGGATGGTACAACATTCGAAAATCCATCAACATCATCCACCACATCAACAAAAAGAAGAACAAAAACCACATGATCATCTCCATAGATGCTGAAAAAGCATTTGACAAAATTCAGCATCCATTCATGATTAAAACTCTCAACAAAATGGGTATAGACGGCAAGTACCTCAACATCATAAAGGCTATATATGACAAACCCACAGGTAACATCATACTTAACAGCAAGAAGCTGAAAGCTTTTCATCTAAGATCAGGAACAAGACAGGGATGCCCACTCTCTCCACTGTTATTCAACATAGTACTGGAGGTCCTAACCACGGCAATCAGACAAAACAAAGATATACAAGGCATCCAGATTGGTAAAGAAGAAGTCAAATTGTCACTATATGCAGATAACATAATATTGTACATAAAAAACCCTAAAGACTCCACTCCAAAACTACTACAACTAATATCTGAATTCAGCAAAGTTGCAGGATACAAAATTAACACACAGAAATCTGTTGCTTTCCTATACACTAAAGATGAACTAACAGAAAGAGAAATCAGAAAAACAATTCCATTCACAATTGCATCAAAAAGAATAAAATACCTAAGAATAAACCTAACGAAGGAAGTGAAAAACCTGTACTTTGAAAACTACAAGACACTCCTAAGAGAAATTAAAGAGGACACTAACAAATGGAAATGCATCCCATGCTCTTGGCTAGGAAGAATAAATACTGTCAAAATGGCTATACTACCTAAAGCAATCTACAGATTCAATGCAATCCCTATCAAACTACCAACAGCTTTCTTCAATGAATTGGATCAAATAATTCTAAAATTCATGTGGAACCAGAAAAGACCCCTAATAGCCAAAGCAATCCTAAGAAGGAGGAATCAAACAGGGGGAATTACGCTCCCTGACTTCAAGCTCTACTACAAAGCCACAGTAATCAAGACAATTTGGTATTGGCACAAAAACAGACCCACAGACCAGTGGAACAGAATGGAAAATCCAAACTTTAACCCTAACATACACAGTCAATTAATATTTGATAAAGGAGCCTTGGATATACAATGGGAGATGACAGCCTCTTCAGTAGCTGGTGTTGGAAAAACTGGACAGCTACATGTAAGAGAATGAAACTGGTCTACTGTCTAACCCCATACACAAAGGTAAACTCAAGGTTGATCAAAGACCTGAATGTAAGTCATGAAACCATAAAACTCTTAGAAAAAAACATAGACAAAAATCTCTTGGACATAAACATGAGTGACTTCTTCATGAACATATCTCCGCGGGCAAGCGAAACAAAAGCAAAAAATGAACAAGTGGGACTATACCAAGCTGAAAAGCTTCTGTACAGGAAAGGACACCATTAGTATTACAAAAAGATATCCTACACTATGGGAGAATATATTCATAAATGACGTATCTAATAAGGGGTTGACATCCAAAATATATAAAGAACTCACCCACCTCAACAAAAAAAAAGCAAATAATCCAATTAAGAAATGGGCAGAGGACGTGAATAGACACTTCTCAAAAGAAGAAATTCAGATGACCAACAGGCACATGAAAAGATGCTCCACATCACTAATCATCAGAGAAATGCAGATTAAAGCCACAATGAGATATGACCTCACACCAGTGAGAACGGCCAACATCCAAAAACACAAACAACAACAAATGTTGGCGAGGATGTGGAGAAAAGGGAACCCTCCTACACTGTTGGTGGGAATGCAAATTAGTTCAACCATTGTGGAAAGCAGTATGGAGGTTCCTCAAGAAACTCAAAATAGAAATACCATTTGACCCAGGAATCCCACTCCTAGGAATTTGCCCTAAGACTCCAGCAGCCTTGTTTGAAAAAGACAATGCACCCCTATGTTTATCGCAGCACTATTTACAATAGCCAAGAAATGGAAGCAACCTAAGTGTCCATCAGTAGATGAATGGATAAAGAAGAAGTGGTATATATACACTATGGAATATTATTCAGCCATAAGAAGAAAACAAATCCGTCCATTTGCAACAGCATGGATGGAGCTAGAGGGTATTATGCCCAGTGAAATAAGCCAAGCTGAAAAAGACAAGTATCAAATGTTTCACTCATACATGGAATATAAGAACAAAGAAAAAAACTGAAGAAACAAAACAGCAGCAGACTCACAGAACCCAAGAACGGACTAATAGTTACCAAAGGGAAAGGGACTGGGGAGGATGCGTGGGAAGGGAGGGACAAGGGGGAAAAGGGGCATTACGATTAGCAGATGTAATGTTGGGGGGGCACGGGGAGGGCTGTACAACTCAGAGAAGACCAGTACTGACACTATAGCATTTCACTACGCTGATGGACAGTGACTGAAATGAGGTTGGTGCGGGGGACCTGATGAAAGGGGTAGTTTAATAACCATAATATTGCACATGTAATTGTAGATTAATGATACCAAAATAAATTATTAAAAAAAAATAAAGCAAGACCCATCTATATGCTGCTTACAAGAGACTCACCTCAAACCCAAAGACATACATAGACTAAAAGTGAATGGATGGAAAAAGATATTTCAGGCAAACAAAAGGGAGAAAAAAGCAGGAGTTTAGTACTTGTATCAGACGAAATAGGCTTCAAAACAAAGAAAGTCACAAGAGATAAAGAAGGACATTACATAATGATAAAGGGGTCAGTCCAACAACAGGATATAACCATTTTAAATATATATGCACCCAACATAGGAGCGCCGAAATATGTAAGACAAATACTAACAGAATTAAAGGAGAAAATAGAATGCAATGCATTCATTTTTGGAGACTTCAACACACCACTCACTCCAAAGGAGAGATCAACGAGACAGAAAATAAGTAAAAGCACAGAGGCACTGAACAACACACTAGAACAAATGGACCTAACAGACATCTGCAGAATTCTACATCCAAAAGTAGCAGGATACACATTCTTCTTAAACGCACAAGGAACGTTTTACAGAATAGACTACATACTAGGCCACAAAAAGAACCTCAGTAAATTCAAAAAGATTGAAATCGTACCAATCAACTTCTCAGATCACAAAGGTATAAAACTAGTAATAAATTGTACAAAGAAAACAAAAAGGCTCACAAACACATGGAGGCTTAAGAATATGTTCCTAAATAATCTATGGACACTGACCAAATTAAAACAGAGATCAAGCAATATATGGAAACAAATGACAACAACAGCACAATGGCCCAACTTCTGTGGGATGCAGCGAAGGCAGTTCTAAGAGGAAAGTATGTAGCAATCCAAGCCTATTTAAAGAAGAAAGAACAGTCCCAAATGAATAGTCTAAAGTCATGAATATTGAAACTGGAAAAAGAAGAACAGATGAGGCCCAAAGTCAGCAGAAGTTGGGATATAATAAAGATCAGAGAAGAAATAAATAAAATTGAGAAGAATAAAACAATAGAAAAAATCAATGAAACCAAGAGCTGGTTTTTTTGAGAAAATAAACAATATAGATAAACCCCTAGCCAGACTTATTCAGAGAAAAAGAGAATTTACACACATAAACAGAATCAGAAATGAGAAAGGAAAAATCACAGTGGACACCACAGAAATACAAAGAATTATGAGAGAATATTATGAAAATCTATATGCTAACAAGCTGGATAATCTAGAAGAAATAGACGACTTTATAGAAAAATACAAGTTTCTAAGACTGACAAAGGAAGAAACAGGAAATCTAAACAGACCAATTACTAGCAACGACATTGAATCGGTAATTAAAAAACTACTCAAAAACAAAACCCGAGGCAAGATGGATTCACCGCTGAGTTTTATCAGACATATAGAGAAGACATAATACTCGTTCTCCTTAAAGCTTTCCAAAAAAAGAAGAAGAGGGAACATTTCCAAACACATTCTATGAAGCCAGCATCACTCTAATACCAAAACCTGGCAAAGACAAAACAAAAAAAAGAAAATTACAGACCAATGTCCCTGATGAACATAGATGCAAAAATACTCAACAAAATATTAGCAAACTGAATTCAAAAATACACCAAGAGGATCATACACCATGATCAAGTGGGATTCATCCCAGGGATGCAAGGATGGTACAACATTCGAAAATCCATCAACATCATCCACCACATCAACAAAAAGACAAAAACCACATGATCATCTCCATAGATGCTGAAAAGGCATTTGACAAAGTTCAACATCCATTCATGATAAAAACTCAACAAAATGGGTATAGAGGGCAAGTACCTCAACATAATAAAGGCCATATATGATAAACCCACAGCTAACATCATACTTAACAACGAGAAGCTGAAAGCTTTTCCATTAAGATCAGGAACAAGACAGAGAGGCCCACTCTCCCCACTTTTATTCAACATAGTACTGGAGGTCCTAGCCACAGCAGTCAGATACAAGGCATCCAGTTGGTAAAGAAGTCAAACTGTCACTATTTGCAGATGACATGATATTGTACATAAAAAACCCTAAAGATTCCAATCCAAAACTACTGGAACTAATATCTGAATTCAGCAAAGTTGCAGGATAGAATATTAATACACAGAAATCCGTTGCTTTCCTATACACTAATTATAATGAACTAGCAGAAGGAGAAAACACGAAAACAATTCCATTCACAATTGCATCCAAAAGAATAAAATAACTAGGAATAACCTAACCAAGGAAGTGAAGGACCTATACCCTGAAAACTACAAGACACTCTTAAGAGAACTTAAAGAGGACACTAACAAATGGAAACTCATCCCATGCTCTTGGGTAGGAAGAATTAATGTTGTCAAAATGGCTATACTACCTAAAGCAATCTACAGATTAAAAATGCAATCCCTATCAAAATATCAGCAACATTCTTCAACGAACTAGAAGAAATAGTTTTAAAATTCATATGGAACCACAAAATACTCCGAATAGCCAAAGCAATCCCGAGAAGGAAGAATAAAGCAGTGGTATCTCACTTCCCAACTTCAAGCTCTCCTACAAAGCCACAGTAATCAAGACAATTCGGTACTGGCACAAAAAACCCACAGACCAGTGGAACAGAATAGAGAGCCCAGATATTAACCCACACATATATGGCCAATTAATATACGATAAAGGAGCCATGGGTATACAATGGGGAAATGACAGCCTCTTCAACAGCTGGTGTTGGCAAAACTGGACAGCTACATGTAAGAGAATGAAACTGGATCATTGTCTAACCCCATAAACAAAAGTAAATTCGAAATGGTTCAAAGACCTAAATGTAAGTCATGAAACCATAAAACTCTTAGAAAAAAACATAGGCAAAAGTCTCTTGGACATAAACATGAGCAACTTTATCATGAACATATCTCCCTGGGCAAGGGAAACAAAAGCAAAAATGAAGAAGTGAGACTATATCAAGCTGAAAAGCTTCTGTACAGCAAAGGACACCATCAATAGAACAAAAAGACATCCTACAGTATGGGAGAATATATTCATAAATGATGTATCTGACAAAGGGTTGACATCCAAAATATATAAAAAGCTCACACACCTCAACAAACGAAAAGCAAATAACCCAATTAAAAAATGGGCAGAAGAGCTGAACAAACACTTCTCCAAAGAAGAAATTCAGATGGCCAACAGGCACATGAAAAGATGCTCCACATCGCTAATCATCAGAAAATGCAAATTAAACCACAATAAGATGTCACCCGATACCAGTCAGGATGGCGCCCATCCAAAAGACAAACAACAACAAATGTTGCCAAGGATGTGGAGAAAGGGGAACCCTCCTACACTGCTGGTGGGAACGTAAATTAGTTCAACCATGTGGAGCAGTATAGAGGTTCCTCAAAAAACTCAAAATAGAAATACCATTTGACCCAGGAATCCTGTCCGGGCCCGCGGGACATCAACGAGGACCTGGAGAGGGGGAGTGGGAATTTGGATGGAGACAAGAGACACGAAGAATGGAGACAAGACAAATTCCTGATCAAGTCTCGTTTATTTGCGGAAACAGCAAAGCATATATAGCATTCATGGGGTGAGGTTTCTTCTGATTGGTTGTCCTTTATGCTAATGAAGCGATCCTCAGATTCCAATTACACACTGAAATGTGTGAATGCACAGTTGTCTCTGACGTGAGCGGCGGGCCTGAGTGAGAACACTCTGGCGCAAAAGCAATGGAAACTGAAACTTAAACACATTTCTCGGAATGTGAAACCGAAATCATCTGTGCACTTTCGAAACTCAGTCTCTAAGATGGAGTCCGAGAGCCCAAGATACTTATGGCTGTTGCATATCTTGCTCCCCACAGAATCCCACTCCTACGAATTTACCCTAAGAATGCAGCAGCGCAGTTTGAAAAAGATATATGCACCCCTATGTTTATTGCAGCACTATTTGCAATAGCCAAGAAATGGAAGCAACCTAAGTGTCCATCAGTAGATGAATGGATAAAGAAGATGTGGTACATATACACAATGGAATATTATTCATCCATAAGAAGAAAACAAATCCTACCATTTGCAACAACATGAATGGAGCTAGAGGGTATTATGTTCAGTGAAATAAGCCAGGCAGAGAAAGACAAATACCAAATGATTTCACTCATCTGTGGAGTATAAGAACAAAGAAAAAATTGAAGGAACAGAACAGCAGCAGACTCACAGAACTAAAGAATGGACTAACAGTTACCAAAGGAAAAGGGACTGGGGAGGATGCGTGGGAAGGGAGGGATAAGGGGGGAAAAGGGCATTATGATTAGCAGACATAATGTAGTGGTTGGGGGGACACAGGAAAGGCAGTATAACACAGAGAAGACAAGTAGGGATTCTATAGCATCTTACCACACTGATGGACAGTGACTGTAATGGGGTATGTGGTGGGGACTTGATAATGGGAATCTAGTAACCATAATGTTGCTCATGTAATTGTAGATTAATGACACCAAAATAAAAAAAATCAGATTATCATTTTCAGCCATCACACTGACAAAAAATAAAAGATAAAATCCAGAAAAAAAAAATGTCCACGGATTGTATCTACCTCATACACACAGAAAAATATTGTTAAACTATCAAAGGGGCTCCACGTTTATTAGCCTGTCTGAGAGAAATGTGGCTCTGAGCTAATAATTCCACCCCTTGGGTGAGGAAAGTGCCTTTAGGAATGCAGGGTCTTAAAGAACCTCCAGAAGCACAGGAGGGAAGAGGAGACTTCCAGCATCAGGTGGGGTCTGGGTTTGGAGGTGAGAAACGGTAGAGCATGAGGGGAGGGTGGGGAACACAGGCGGTTTTGTGGGGCTGGAAATGCAACTTGGAAGTGTCAGGGCACAAGGCTAGAAACATAAGCAAAGGTCAAATCACAGTGGGCTCTGTAGGTACGATGAGATATATTACTCTACATTGAGACACTTCAAAAATTAAACTTTCTCTACTGAGATAATTATAGATTCACATGCAGCTGTAAGAAATAATACACAGAGGTCTGTGGGTAAAATTGTAACATTTCCAGAATATCTCGCCTGGCTTTAGTGCATTTGCATAGCCTCAGGGGTGGAGAGAAGTTCATCTCCATGTCAATGCGTAATTACCTGGGCAACGAAGGGCGTGAGAGGTTAAGGGGAGGGGGCTGGCTTACTTGCTGGCTTCCTCCAGAGCAGAGGAGAAAGACAGCTCTGGACTGCAGTTTGTAAGCAATAAACGGGTTTTAAACTTTATTTCTCCCTTTGACTGATTTCAATTTTTAGAGGTATATTGCCCCGGGATTTTCTTTCTCCGAACTTACATCTGGCTGCAGTCGGCCCGATTTCTCTGAACCTGAAAACTGTAATAATGGGTGTGACCTTTGGGAGGCCTGCTCCTGTGGATGGTGGGGAGGCCCCAGCGGATGCAACGGTAGAGGGTGCCGCTTCACCTGTTATTATCCCCCCAGCTGTGGGGCTTCCAAGTTGGGAGCCCCTAGTGGGCAGTTGGTCTCGGGTAAAGTACCTCTTAGACGGGTGGGGTCTTCCCCAGAGCTGGGGAAGGGTGGGAACACTGGAAGCTGCAGAATTAGCCCTCCGTGAGTTGGAGGACAGCTTGGAGACCTTAGGTGGCCACGTGCTGGCATTGTAGGGTCTCTTTTCACTGAGATAGTGGAAAATGTTATGCAGGAGAAAGGATTATCGAGGGACTTGGGCAGGAGAAAGACACACTTCAGCATCATTTGGAGGAGCTGGGCGATAACCTACGGGATGCTGTTAAAGAAGAGACATGGTTACTGAAAAGGCAGGTCACACTCCTAGAAGATTCCTTAGCAGCTGCGAGGGGGAGACGGCAGGGGAAGCCGCGTTGCAGGAGGCCCTGGGGGGGGGGGCGGGGAGAGTTGTGCCTTCAGCCCCGGAAATGGTGGAGGAGGAGCCTTTGGTGGAAGAGCCCGAGGGAGGAGAGGAGGAGGCGGGGCCATTGGCGGATCTGCTACCCAGGCCACCACCAGAGGTACCATCTTCTCCTGTTTTAAAGGCCGGCCCAGCTGTAATTAAGAAAATAAAAATGAAACAACCGCGGGCTCCTCAGGGAGGAGCAG
>JAQQAC010020790.1:24364241-24383183 GCA_029783875.1 Phataginus tricuspis | reverse complement strand
TCACAACTGTGGAAAGGAGCAGAGATCCAGTACACCTTGATAGAGAAGTAACTGGTTGCTGTGTGCCATGCCTTGCTGGCTACAGAGCCCATTGCTGGAACAGCTCCGACCAAGGTAATACCCACCTATCCCATCATGGGGTGGGTGTGAGACTGGACCCAAGGTCACGGAGAGGCATTGCTCAGACACATACACTGGCCAAATGGGGCGCATATTTACAGCAGCACAGCGCCCTCTCTACTAGCCCCTTAAGTGGAGAACTCCAATGCTTATTGGGGCCAGTGACCTATGCCAGTGGAAATCGGGAAGAACTTGTTTTTCAGCCCTTGGTAGCCGAGACTCCTTATCAGGAGGGAAAAGCCCCTATACCAGAAGACGCTTGGTGCACAGATGGCTCCAGTTATGGGCAGCCCCTGAAGTGGAGGGCTGTGGGTTTCCATCCTAAGACTGAGACAATATGGATGGAAGATGGAGAGGGGAAGAGCAGCCAATGGGCTGAGTTGAAGGCAGTATGGCTCATGATCACCCAGGAGCCTTCCCCCATAGTTATCTGCACTGACATCTGGGCCATCGATCGGGTCTTGACCCTGTGGCTGCTGACATGGTGCCATGCCAACTGGAGGGTTGGTCACTGGCCCCTTTGGGGGCAAGACCTATGGGCCTCTGGTCAGAGTAAGACTGTTACCATATATCATGTGACTGGCCATTTGCCTTTGGCATCCCCAGGGAATGATGAAGCAGGTGCATTAGCCCAGGTGCACTGGCTAGAAGGAAAGCCTGCCTCTGATGGGGCCCAATGGCTACACCAGTGTTTGTTGCAGGCGGGGCAAAAGACACTGTGGGCTGTAGCCCGTAGATGGGGCTTGCCTTTGACCTTTGAAGAAGTTAGCAGAGCCCGGAAGGAGTGCCTCTGTGCTCTACGAGGGACTTATACTGAGTCCCACAGCAACATGGGACAACAGTAAGGTGTTGGGAGCCAGTTTGAACCATCCGTCTGATGGCACTGCTCAGACGCCCAGTAAGAAGGAACCGCAGTGCGGCCCTCTGAAAGGAACATCCCCGCTCTCTCTCCTTATTATTATGGTGTTTGGAAATGTTGTTATTGGTCATTTTCACCTAAATTGGTAAACCAAATTTAATATACCCTGAGAGAAATGCCAGAGGCAAGACCCCCTAATTCTTCCAGGTGGTAGAGATACCTCGAGATAACTGCTGGGCATAAAAGCCACAGGGCATAAATCTTCAAAGAAGTAAGAAGAGCTGACCTTTTCAAAGAGTATTGCTTCTCTCTCACTTACCAACTGCACATCTCCCTGTATGGCCCCGGAAGATGGCTGGTTAGCCAGAGACGGGTAAGATTCCTCAATGGAGGAACAACCTAAGACAGGAACAGTCACAGGGGGGCCATCAGGTGAGCAATAGGGGGCCAACAGAGGTGAGCCTCGGAACCTCGCCCCCCAGTTCTGAGAGAAATCTGCGCCCATGGCTGTTTCGTTGCCCTTGTTTCGCTCAGATCTATACCCAGTTTATAGGCATGAATCTGACCATCTACACTTGCTTTCCTACTGCATTAAACTCTACTTTTCATCTTTATCTTATATCAAGATTTAAACAGCTTTCTATTAGAAACTGTAATCTTTATTACTTTCACTTACTACTTTAACATTTTATTAAAGAATAATAGGAAGGGGATGCGAAAAAGATATTGGAAACAAGTATTGAGTTATAATAAATGGAGATTGTTTGAGTGGGTTCCAGTTCCCCCTCCCCACCCCTATGTGGCCTCTAGATGGCATATTTGATGAATGTGGAAATGGGTTCAAAGAACAGGTGGTTCCCTCTGGCTAACCCGTCAGAGAACAGCTTGATAAATTATAAAAGTAATAAGAACAGGGCATTGCCTAACTTCAGATTAGAATAATCTCCATTGTAAGTCTTACTAAAAATGGGTCCGAGGCACACTCCGTGAAATTTATCCCTGCCTGCCAAAAGGTCATCATGTACTTTTGGAGACAGCCTCTTTATTTCCTACCAGAGATGGAGAATGGGAGTATAGCTATAAAAGAATAAGAACCCTACATAAAAACAATAGAAAAGTAAACTTTAAATAGTCATCTATAAAAAAAACCCAAGAATCTGGCACCTACCTAACCTTTGTGAGATTTTCTAACCGCAGTGACTAGGAACAAACTTTACTTAGAAACTAGTAGATGCTAAGATATGTCAAAATGATTTAATCTCATTTTCTAAACTCATGTAACCCTGCTATGTGTCAATTAAATGATTAATAACTGTACTTTACTTTATGTAATCAAAGAGTATATAAACAATCTGCTACTTTTAATTAAAGGCCAGGCTCAGCTTTTGCTAGTGTCTGTGTCCTCATTCATTCAGCCGCCGACACCGTCCATCCTTCAGGGACCCCTGGACTAGCTGGAGCTGGACTCCGGCAGTAAGGGGGCCAATACCCCTTGTCAGGTGGAAAATAGACTATATTGGGCCTCTGCCCACATCAGAAGGATATCAGTATGCCATGACTTGTGTGGACATGGCTACTGGACTATTGGTTGCTTTTCCTGCACATCGTGCAGATCAGCAAATCACCAAAAGGACCTGGAGCATCTCTTTGCAGCCTATGGCCAGCCGCAGGTGATTGCAAGTGATCATGGCACCCACTTTACTGGACATGCGTTACAAGAATGGGTGCAGCAATTAGAAATAAAGTGGAAATTTCATGTACCATATAACCCTACTGGGGCAGGCATGATAGAGAGGTACAATGGTTGTTGAAATCTGGCCTGAAGTCGGACACCAATAGTCTATGGGGTTGGTCAGTTCACCTATGGATGGTGCTGCAGTGTTTGAATGAGAAGCCGTGTAAAGGAGCTTTGAGCCCCGTGGATATGCTCACACACCTTGCTGCCTCTCCTAGACAATTGTACATCCAAACCAAAGAAGTGTTATTGAAGCCAGGATATGGCCAGCAGAGCAACATCCTGCTGCCAGCCCCTACTGCATTAAGCCCTGGAGGCACTGTTGAATGGACCTGGCCCTGGACATTTCAACACATGGGCCAGCGTTGGGTAACCCTTCTGGCACCTTGGGGAAAAGGCCTGGAAGCTGGCCTCATGTGTATTCCTGGAGTAACAGCTGAATGGCCCCCAAAGTTCATGGTAGTGTACCCAAAACGTCCAGGAGGTAAGAGCATCGTGCAGGGAAGTTTTGTTTTATTTTTATGGCCAGTGCACGTACCTCCTGTAGCCGTATATACTGACCCATCTGTAACTCCCACAGGGAGGGGGGGTGAAAGTCTGTTATACTAGACCAGGACGAGATCCCATTTCTGCCACTGTTTTATCACAAGACCACTCACTTGCATGTATTCTACCTGATGGACAAGGTTTGCCTATGCTGGTGTCATTAAAACATGTATCTTACCACCCTTAAGGTTATTTTCTCCTACAGTCCTTGTGGCCTGAAGGCGCCCCCTAGTTGCAGCTGCCGCGTGATGATTGCTCTGAACCCTGGGCTACTGCCTGCCTATGGAATGGACGAGCTATGGACTTAATCTGTGTAAGACTTTTGAACCTAGCTGAATCCTCTGGCTTGAGGATTATCGTGATTTTATTGCTCTTGCTATTGTTATATCATTAGTCTGGTCACAGTGTCCAGTTTTCTTGCCCAGGGACCATAGTAGAAGAAGGGGAATGAGTAGATTGTAAGGCAAGATTTCTGGAGGGGTGGCCTATGGGTAAAATTTTAACATTTCCAGAATATCTCAGCTGGCTTTGGTGCATTTGCCTATCCTCAGGGGTGGAGAGAAGTTCATCTCCATGTCAATGGGTAATTTACCTGGGCAACCGAGGGCGTGTCTGAACCTGAGAGGTTAAGGGGAGGGGCTTGCTTGCTTGCTTCTGCTGGAGCAGGGGAGAGAGATGGCGCTGGACTGCAGTTTGTAAGCAATAAACGGGTTTTAAACTTTATTTCTCCCTTTGACTGATTTAGATTTTTAGAGGTATTTTGCCCCCGGATTTCCTCTCCCCAGACTTACAAGTTACAAACAACATCATTACTCCCTGCAGCCTTTCCATGCTGCCTCTCACCTCTCCAACCTCACTTGTCCCATAAGAATTAGAAGTTGGCTTTTTATAAAAAGCTTCCTTTGTGTTTTGGGCCAATTAATTACAGGCTATTACCCATAAGAAGTCAGCATGCAATGAAAAACCACCTGCTTCAGCTGTTAACATGTTTTCCTATCAAAGGCCTTTGTTGACCTTCACCCCCACTCCCCACTCCCCAACCCCCATGCCAGGTGAGGTCATTCATATTCTTATGTGCACAGTACTTCTCCCTTTCCCGTCTCTAACTACACTAGATTACTCTGGCAGCAAGTCTTCCTTACTATATATTGTAAGTGTGTGAAGTCAGGGGCCTGGCAGTGGGGTTTGGAGAATTTGGGTCTGAATGAAAGAACCCCTGGTCTCAGTGGGCTGCTCATTTAGTAAATTACAGCCTTACTAGTTAGCCTGTTTGTTGGGAGCCATGTGGCACAAGAACAATAGGACTCCATCTTGTTGTTTACTTCTTCTTGGTCAGTTTCCCGCCACAGCTTCCCGCTAAGTCCTCAACCAGGTCCGTTGCTTACGTCAAAGACTACTGCACATGTGCACAACTCGGTGTGTGATTGGACTTTGTAAGCTACCTCATTATCATAATGGGCAACCAACCAGAAGAAGCCACTCCCTACGACACCCCTTCAAATGCTATATATTCCCTGCCTTTTCTGCTAATAAATGAGACTTGATCAGAAAGCCTGTCTTGTCTCCATTCTCTCTGTCTTCTGTCTCTCATTCGCGCACCCCCTCCTTAGGTCCCAGTTAGAGAATCCCATGGCCGGGGATTTTACGTTTGCTGATCTGCGGGCCGGGTCAAGTGGCGCCCAACGTGGGGCTAGAGGCACGGGGGAGACTGTGGCGAACGCCGTTCTGGAAGGGCTGGCCAGCCGATGATTATGAGGTCACCGCGGGAGAGTTTTGGCGACCACAGATTTTCTCTGTGAGACACGCTTGTATTTTGGCGGCCACAGAGCCACCCGCTCTGTGAGACACGCCTGCGAAGGATTCTCGTGAGTGAAGACCTGCATTTTGGTGGCCACAGAGTCACCCGCTCTGTGAGACACGCCTGAGAGGTAAGTGAACGGCGCAATCATGGGACAGACATTGAGTAAACATGAGCTCTTTATCAGAGGGCTCAAAGACTCACTCAAGGCACGAGGGACTAGGGTTAAGAAAAAAGACTTAGTAAAGTTTTTCATTTTTCTAGATAACTGCCCTTGGTTTCCTCAGGAGGGCACTATTGATGAAAAAAGATGGCTAAGAGTTGGTGATTGTTTAAATGACTATTATAAGACCTTTGGGCCAGAAAAAGTACCAGTTACTGCTTTTTCGTATTGGAATCTGATTAATGAAGTCTTACAAATTAGGCACTTTCATAAGGATGTTGAAGAGGTAATTCAGGAGGGGGAAAAGTTTCTTAAAACAGGCAGTAAAGTCTCTCTCTCAGTCCCTTTGAACAATGCTTCAGAGGCACATTCAGATTATCAGGGGGCTGATACTGTTTCCACTGATATGCCCCCTGATAATGACAATCCTCCTTCCTGCCGCCCAGAGGCCCAGTCTTCCCCCCCCATACAAGATAAGGGGGAGACCGCCACCTCTCCCCTTTCTATAAAACCCCTTTATCCCTCTCTAAGAGTTTTTCATGCCAAAATAGATAAAGATGAGTTGACCCCTGCAGAGGAGGCTGAGTTAGAAACAGAGGCCGTCAAAAATCATAGTCCAGACTGGCCCTCTCTCGGCCAACGGCCACCCCCATATAATCCTGGCCAAGCCCTCCTGCCCTTTCCTTCCTTTTCCTCTAAGCTCCCCGCTTCTTACAGACTGGCAGCCGCCCCTCCAGAGATCCCTACCATGCCTATTCATACCATGGCTGTGAGCCTCACTGCAGAGATTAGACATTTAAGGCGAGTTATACAGCTGAGGAAAGAATATAATAACCTTGTCCGAGAATTGCGAGCGTTAGACCTGGAGCTTACTGAGCCTCCTCCAGCAGTAGCCGCCCCTTCCCCTAGCCCCTATGAAAATC
The DNA here is from genome assembly GCA_029783875.1 of Phataginus tricuspis. Classification (NCBI taxonomy): domain Eukaryota; kingdom Metazoa; phylum Chordata; class Mammalia; order Pholidota; family Manidae; genus Phataginus; species Phataginus tricuspis. The sequence continues at coordinate 24,377,039 of JAQQAC010020790.1, read as the reverse complement.
AAACTAAAATTCAAGGTAGTTCTATGAAAACTACAGCTGTAGTCCCCCCCCAAAAAAAGCCTCAGACCTTGATAAATCTTTTTCCAGTCACTGAGGTTAAAGGAGAAGATGATGGCAGTGACGGAGAACAAGTAATTACTCGCCAATATCATCGCCTTGGTTTCACAACCATAAAGGAATTAAAATCTGCCATTTCACTTTATGGGCCTGTGGCGCCCTACACCCTCTCTATTTTAGAGGCCCTAAGAGACCTCTGGCTAACACCTAACGATTGGTATCGACTCTCTCGTGCCACCCTAGCTGGGGGAGATTTTATTCTCTGGAAATCTGAATTCTCAGAAAATTGTAGAGAGACCGCCTGAAAAAACATTGCTGCGGGTGGTGACTCCGCTGATTGGACCTTAGAAAAGTTAAAAGGAAATACTCCTTTTGATACCCATGAAGCCCAAAAGGAGTTTCCTCCTGGTCTCTTCGCTCAAATTCAAAATGCTGCCGTGAATGCGTGGAGAAAGCTTCCCCAAAAGGGGTCAGTTACCACTTCCCTAGCAAATGTTAGGCAAGGGCCAGATGAGCCTTACAGCGACTTTATTAGCCGTCTTACAAGTACGGCTGAAAGGCTTTTTGGAGAAAGCGAGACTGAAACAGATTTTATTAAACATCTAGCTTTTGAAAATGCCAACCCAGCTTGTCAGGCGGCTATCCGTCCACACCGAAGTGGCAACAGCATCTCTGATTACATTCGTTTTTGTGCTGGTATTGGGACTGCTCATAGTCTTGGTATAGCGATAGGAGCCGCTTTAAAAGATTTTTCTAAAGTTAAAAGATGTTTTAACTGTAAACAAGAAGGACACTTTGCCAGAGACTGCCGTGCTCCAAAAAGTGAGCCTCCCACCAGGAGAAATCCCCTTCCTCCCTACCCTTGCCCCAGGTGCAAAAGAGGAAGGCATTGGGCGGCTGAATGCCGTTCCAAAACAGATGCTCAGGGAAATCCCTTACCTCCTCAGCAGGGAAACTTCCAAAGGGGCCAGCCCCCAGCCCTGAGTTCGAGGCAGACCCCTGGGGCGATTGGGTTTGTCCCACAGATAAGCAATTCTTGTCCCAGCTCTCAAGAGCAACCCCAGGTAGTGCAAGACTGGACCTCTGTTCCTCCACCCGCTCAGTACTAACTCCTGAGATGGGAACACAGATTATATCCACAGGAACCTTTGGTCCATTACCGCCCAATACTTTTGGATTACTGATAGGAAGAAGTAGTTCCATCTCTCAGGGATTACAAATATACCCTGGAGTTATAGACAATGATTATACAGGAGAAATAAAAATCATGGCAAGTACATTACAAACCCCTTTTTTTTATAGAAAAAGGACAAAAGATTGCTCAATTACTCCTTCTCCCGCTTGTAAAAACTAGTAACCCTGGAACTGGAAGAGACAGAAAAGATCAGAGCTTTAGTTCCTCTGATGCCTACTGGATACATAACATTACCCGAAACAAACCTATGTTAACATTAAAACTAGATGGAAAAAGGTTTGAAGGTCTTGTAGACACTGGAGCGGATACAACAGTCATTTCAAAGGAAAAGTGGCCTCAGATGTGGCCTCTCTCCACTTCCCTTACCCACCTGCAAGGAATAGGACAATCTAAAAATCCAGAGCAAAGTGCTAAAATTTTGAGATGGACAGATGAGGAGGGAAACTCGGGAATAGTGCAGCCATGTGTTATACCCGGCCTCCCAGTCAACTTGTGGGGACGTGACATTCTTTCTCAGTTAAATTTAATGATGTGCAGCCCCAATTAAATTGTCACCTCTCAATTGTTAAACCAGGGTTTCCTCCCTGGTCAAGGCCTGGGAAAACAATCCCAGGGTATAAAAGAGCCCATTTAAGTCACTCAGAAATTAGACCGTTTAGGCCTAGGAAATTTACCCTAATGGTCACTGATGGTCCTGCACCCTATGCAGATAAAATCACCTGGAAAGGTGATGCACCTGTTTGGGTAGATCAGTGGCCTCTGACCTCTGAAAAATTAGCTGCCGCAGAACAGTTGTTGCAGGAGCAACTTGCTGCGGGTCATATTGAGCCTACTACTTCTCCATGGAATACTCCAATTTTTGTCATTAAGAAAAAGTCAGGAAATTGGCGACTTTTACAAGATCTTAGGGATATTAATAAAACCATGGTAATAATGGGAGCACTCCAACCAGGTCTCCCTATACCAGTGGCCATCCCGCTTAACTATCTGAAAATAGTTATTGACCTTAAAGACTGCTTCTTTACCATTCCATTACACCCTGACGATAAGAAAAGGTTTGCTTTTAGCTTGCCAGTTACCAATTTCAAAGGACCCATGAGACGCTTTCAATGGAAAGTGCTCCCTCAGGGCATGGCTAATAGTCCTACGCTCTGTCAGAAGTATGTTGCCTTAGCTGTTGACCCCCTTAGGAAACTGTGGCCCTCTATTTACCTTATACATTATATGGATGATATTCTGCTTGCAGGAAAAAACGGGGAACAGCTTTTGAATTGCTGTAATGCCCTCATTTGCAATCTCTCAAAAAGAGGACTTCAGATAGCCCCTAATAAAGTTCAACTAAAAGATCCTTATACCTATTTAGGTTTTGAATTAAATAATACCCAAATTAATACACAAAAGACACAGTTGAGAATAGATCATTTGAATTCCCTCAATGATTTTCAAAAACTCCTAGGAGATATAAATTGGATCAGGCCTTATTTAAAACTAACTACTGGAGAACTTAAACCTCTATTTGATATCCTTAAAGGGGATTCTGACCCTAAATCCAATAGATCATTGACACCTGAAGCCAAAGAGGCATTAAAAAGGGTTGAGTTGGCAATTGAAAAACAGTTTGTTACATTTATATGTTATGGAAAACCTCTCCTTTTTGTTGTTTGTATGACCTCTTATACACCTACTGGAGTTTTTTGGCAGGAGGGGCCACTCCTGTGGGTCCACTTGCCCTCCTCCCCCAAAAGGGCAATTGTTCCTTATTATAACCAAGTAGCAAGCTTACTCATACAGGGTAGGGAACACGGAAGAAGATATTTTGGCAAAGAGCCTGATGTCATTATTCAGCCATATTCCAAGGCTCAACTTGATTGGCTTTTTCAAATCACAGATGATTGGCCTATTGCTTGTTCATCCTTTTTTGGACAAATAGACAATCATTATCCTGCTAACAAACTGCTTCAATTTATAAAAACCCATTCTTTTGTTTTCCCAAAAAATACCTCCCTTCAACCACTAAGTGGAGCCCTAACTGTGTTTACAGATGGCTCTTCCTCGGGGAAAGCCACCTTTACAGCCAGAGGGCAGGCCACAGTTGTGATTACTCCTTATACGTCTGCCCAACTCGTAGAGTTGTATGCTGTTCTAACAGTGTTTGCAACCTTTCCAAATCAGCCCCTTAATTTATACACTGACAGTGCTTATATCGCTCACGCTGTCCCATTTCTAGAGACTGTGGCTTTTATCAAACCCTCCACTGCTGCTGTTTCCCTTTTCCTAAAAATACAAGAAAAAATCAGGTCAAGATCCTGCCCCTTTTTCATAGGTCACCTTCGAGCACACTCTGACCTCCCTGGCCCACTCTCTGAAGGGAATGCAACCACAGACCTAGCCAATCAGCTAGTGTGCTCTGTAATTGATACTGCTGTTCAAAAAGCTCAACAAGCCCATTCTCTACATCATTTGAATTCCCATACTCTTAAGCTTCTTTTCAAAATAACTAGAGAACAAGCTCGACAGATTGTAAAACAATGTTGTTCATGTGTCACCTTCCTGCCTGCCCCACATTTAGGAGTTAATCCTAGGGGCCTAGTCCCTAATGAAATATGGCAAATGGATGTGACGCACATCCCAGAATTCAGCAGTCTTAAATATTTGCATGTTACTGTAGATACCTTTAGTGGATTTATTTATGGTACCCTCCATACAGGGGAAGCTGGGAAGCACATTATTGCTCACACCCTTGCTTGCTTAGCAGTGATGGGTCAACCCAAAATTATTAAAACTGACAACGGCCCTGGTTATGTTGGAAATAATTTTCAGCAGTTTTGCTCTCAGTTACAAATAAAACATGTTACAGGCATTCCTTATAACCCACAGGGCCAAGGAATTGTTGAAAGAGCCCATCAGACTCTTAAACATACTTTTGAAAAATTGAAAAAAGGAATGCTATACCCAGTAAAAGGGTCTCCGAGAAATATACTTAATCATGCTTTGTTTATTCTAAATTTTCTAAACTTGGATGCAAAAAATAAAACAGCTGCAGATCGCTTATGGCACCCTAATACACAAGATGATTATGCAACAGTACTGTGGAAAGATCCCCTGACCTATAAATGGTCTGGACCCGACCCAGTCCTCATATGGGGATGGGGGTCAGTGTGCGGTTTCGATACTAAAAATGGAGCAGCAAGATGGCTGCCAGAAAGACTCGTTAAACAGGCAGATAACTTTAACTATTCATCCAGAGGGGATGAACCCCCCTGAGATCACATTTCTTTTTCTTTTACAGAATAAACATGAAAAAGATTGGGATGCGTGTATTTTGGATTTTGCTAAGCCTGCCCAAGATTGACGCCACTTCAAGGCAACAGCCACATGCCCCTTATAAGATGACTTGGAAAATCCTGAATGGAGAAACTTTAACCACCTACGACTCCACAACATCAGAGGGAGCCTTATGGACCTGGTGGCCATCTTTGTATTTCAATTTAGATTATGTCTATCCCCTGGAACCAGAACACCGTGGCCATGTCAGTGCAGCAAGAATCTCCATAAGTGATAATGGGTTCTATGTTTGCCCTGGTTTTAGAGAGGATAAGATGAAAGAGACCTGTGGATCGCTTACCTCTTACTACTGTAAAAGTTGGGCCTGTGTCACAAGTAATGATGGAGCTTGGAAGTGGGACACTAAACCATGGCTCCTAAAATGGGAATATGTTAAGAGGTGCCGTAGGCCTAGAGGTAGAAATGGGTTTTATTCAGAGCACTGCAATCTTGTAAAATTAACTTTTACTGAGGAAGGAAAAAAAGACAGGAGATGGGTATCAGGATTGATGTGGGACTTCCATTTTTGGCAGACACCTCAACGAGCCACAACAATTCAGATTAGGTTATCATACGAGGCTATTGCAGTTGCAGTGGGGCCTAATCCAGTGAAGAACAGAATCCTGCTGCCCCCTACTAAAAAAACCCCTACTACAAAACCCCCTACAAAAAAACCCCCACCCGCTGTCACAACGAGCCCCTATAATAACAACCGTAACGGGGCTCCTCCACCTCTGGCTTCCACCCGCCAGCCCCCAGTCCCTGCGCCCCTTCTCACTATTTCGGGACCTGCCCAAGCCCTCTGGCAGACAGTGCGTTCCACATATGAATTACTAAACAGCACTAACTCCAATGCCACAGCCAGCTGTTGGCTCTGCCTTTCTATGAACCCCCCCTTTTATGAAGCAGTAGCTTACCCAGGAAATTTTAGCCATAACCCAACTCTGACTCAACAATGCAGCTTAAGATCAAAGCGAGGCTTGTCTCTTCAAGTCTCAGGCTTGGGGACCTGTGTAGGAAAAGTACCTTCTAGCCACGAAAGACTTTGCAAAAAGACTGTTTCTTCTCCCAATATTGCTGATGGCCAATGGTTGATCCCTGATAGGGGATGGTGGATATGTTCCACCTCCGGAGTAACTCCTTGCATTAGCTACAACTTTAATCATTCTAATGATTACTGCATTATGGTTGCCATCTTTCCTCGGGTCACATATCATCAGGAGTTGCCAGATCGTCCGTTTGACTGGACGAAAGATACACAGACCCGCTCTAAGAGAAATTGTTACTTTACTGTAGCCACTCTCTTTGCCCTAGGGGCTTCTGGGACTGGTTTTGGGATTGCGTCCTATGTAGAACAACAGAAAGGATTTAGTTCTCTCCGAGCAGCGATAGACGAAGATATTAATCGCATTGAGCAATCTATCACTGCTCTAGAAAAGTCAGTCTCCTCATTAGCCGAAGTTGCCTTGCAAAACAGGAGAGGCTTAGACCTCTTATTTCTTCAACAAGGGGGCCTTTGCGCAGCTTTAAACGAGGAATGCTGCTTCTATGCAGATCATACAGGCGTAGTAAAAGAAAACATGGCCAAAATAAGAGAAGGGATCTTAGAAAGAAAGAGAGCTCGTGAAGCTCAGAAAAATTGGTTCGAATCTTGGTTTCAATCTTCCCCGTGGTTAACTACATTATTTTCTTCACTTCTAGGACCCTTGCTGGGTCTCCTGTTATTGCTATCGCTAGGACCCTTTTTATTCAACAAGCTTACAATGTTTATAAAACAAGTTGATTCCCTTGCTGCTCGTCCCCTCCAGGTCCACTACCATAAACTTGATTTAGCTGATAGAGGGCTCGCTGAGTTCTGATGGTATCTCTTCAGCTCCTCACTAAGTGGACCTTTCCTGGACTGTCACGAGGACAGCCTTGGCTAAGAGAAAGCTTGCTATATAGCATAGTTCTAGCTAATTTAGCTTGTGTACCAGATAATCAACTGCCTAGAATTAGAATGATGTTAAACCTTGTTAAACTTTGTCACTTAATTGCCTTACTTTATGTACCCTTTATTGATCGATTCATTGCTTCTTCCTTTAAGATAGGTTGTATTTACTATAATCTTTAGAAATGTATGATTTTGAGAGTCTTTTTGTCTAGCAAATTAGGCCTTGTGCTTGTACTCTCCCTTGGCCCTTGAGCCTTCCGGGAAATCACCATCTTTATCAAAGAACAAATCAGTACTGCCCCCTGCAGACAAGGAGTTTTCGTGCCAAATAGCTCCCCTCCTTTAAGAACTGCATAGGATTCAGACCTATGCATATCGGCTCACCTTAAAATGAGTACGACATGGGCACCAATGTGGGTGCGAGGCTGAGCACCGCAGGGGAAGGGCCATGAACCGCTTCTGAATTCCCTGAGAGAAAAACCTGGCTTGCATGGAGGTTAGTATCAAAATTAACAGCACCCTTCCTCCCCTCTGCAAAAGATACTAAGGGCCAACGTTGACTCCCATCAATGAGGAGTCTTGGAGGAGCCAGGTCACTACTCCCCCATTTGGTTAATGCCCATCGCTAAAAAGCGAATCTTTTATATAAAAGAAGGGAGGAGATGTTGGGAGCCATGTGGCACAAGAACAATAGGACTCCATCTTGTTGTTTACTTCTTCTTGGTCAGTTTCCCGCCACAGCTTCCCGCTAAGTCCTCAACCAGGTCCGTTGCTTATGTCAAAGACTACTGCGCATGTGCACAACTCGGTGTGTGATTGGACTTTGTAAGCTACCTCATTATCATAATGGGCAACCAACCAGAAGAAGCCACTCCCTACGACGCCCCTTCAAATGCTATATATTCCCTGCCTTTTCTGCTAATAAATGAGACTTTATCAGAAAGCCTGTCTTGTCTCCATTCTCTCTGTCTTCTGTCTCTCATTCGCGCACCCCCTCCTTAGGTCCCAGTTGGATAATCCCACGGCCGGGGATTTTACGTTTGCTGATCTGCGGGCTGGGTCACCTGTTAGTTTATTTTTTTCTTTTTTCTTTTTTTTTAATAATTTATTTTATTTTAGTATCATTAACCTACAATTACATGAGCAATACCGTGATGATTGAACTCCCCCCTTCACCAGGTCCCCCCCACCAACCCCACCACAGTCACTGTCCATCAGCGTAGTGAGATGCCACAGAGTCACTACGTGTCTTCTCTGTGCTACACTGTCTTCCTGTGACCCCCCACACCATGTGTGCCAATCATAATACCCCTCAATCCCCTTCTCCCTCCCTCCCCACCTGCCCTCCCTCACCTCCCCTTTGGTAACTGCTAGTCCCTTTTTGGAGTCTGTGAGTCTGCTGCTGTTTTGTTCCTTCAGTTTTGTTCATTGTTATATTCCACAAATGAGGGAAATAATTTGGTTATTTTCTTTCTCTGCCTAACTTATTTCACTGAGCATAATACACTGTAGCTCCATCCATGATGTTGCAAATGGTAGGATTTGTTTCTTTCTTATGGATGAATAGTATTCCATTGTGTATATGTACCACATCTTCTTTGTCCATTTATCTACTGATGGACACTTACGTTGCTTCCATATCTTGGCTGTTGTAAATGGTGCTGCAATAAAGATAGGGGTGCATATGTCTTTGAATCTGAGAGTTTGTTTTCTTTGGGTAAATTACTAGGAGAGGAATTCCCAGGTTAAATGGTATTTCTATTTTTAGTTTTTTTGAGGAACCTCCATATTGCTTTCCACAAGGGTTGAACTAATTTACATTCCCATAAGCAGTGCAGAAGGGTTCCCTTTCTCCACATCCTCACCAGCATTTGCTGTTCCTAGTCTTTTTGATGTTGGCCATCCTAACTGGTGTGAGGTGCTATCTCATTGTGGTTTTAATTTTCACTTCCCTGATAATTAGCAATGTGGAGCATCTTTTCATGTGCCTGTTGCCCATCTGAACTGAATTTCTTCTTTGGAGATTTGTCTGTTTATATCCTCTGCCCATTTTTTAACCGGGTTATTTTCTTTTTGGGTGTTGAGGCCTGTGAGCTCTACGTATTTTGGATGTTAACCCCTTTTCAGATGTCATTTATGAATATATTCTCCCATAGTGTAGGCTGTCTTTTTGTTCTACTGATGGTGTCCTTTGTTGTACAGAAGCTTTTTAGTTTGATATAGTCCCACTTGTTCATTTTTGCTTTTGTTTCCCTTGCCCAGGGAGATATGTTCACGAAGAAATTGCTTATGTTTATGTCCAAGAGATTTTTGCCTATGTTTTTTTCTAAGAGTTTTATGGTTTCATGACTTACATTCATGTCTTTGATCCATTTTGAGTTTACTTTTGTGTATGGCGTTAGACAATAATCCAGTTTCTTTCTCTTACATGTTACTGTCCAGTTTTGCCAACACCAAGACACCAGCTGTTGAAGAGGCTGTCATTTCCCCATTGGATATCCATGGCTCCTTTATTGTATATTAATTGACCGTATATGCTTGGGTTTCTAACTGGGCTCTCAAGTCTGTTCCATTGGTCTATGGGTCTGTTTTTGTGCCAGTACCAAATTGTCTTGATTACTGTGGCTTTGTAGTAGAGCTTGAAGTCATGGAGCATAATTCCCATCACTTTATTCTTCCCTCTCAGGATTGCTTTGACTATTTGGGTCTTTTGTGGTTCCATATGAATTTTAGAACTATATGCTCTAGTTAATTGAAGAATGTTGTTGGTATTTTGATAGGGATTGCATTGAACCTGTAGATTGCTTTAGGCAGGATGGCCGTTTTCACAGTATTAATTCCTCCTATCCATGAGCATGGGATGTGTTTCCATTTATTGGTATCTTCTTTAATTTCTCTCATGAGTGCTGTATTTTCATATTATATTTGGTTTTAGGAGGAAATTTCTGCCTCACTTCTCATGCCGCCATTTTTTCCTCTCTCCAGAGAGAACTTTTAATTCTCCCTCTTGCTAAGATTTCATGCTAGAACAGCATTGTGCTAGGACACCACTCCATCAGTGGCAAGGAGTTATCCTTAATTCTTTCCTACGCACACCCCCATATCCAAGCCATTGGGAGGTCCTATCAGTTCTGCCTCCAAAATCTGTCTCAGATCCAGCCACCTTTCTCCTACCGCACTGCTGCCACCCTGATGCAAACTAACCCCATCTCTCACTTAGATTTCGGCAGTAGTCCCCTGACTGGTATTCCTTCTGTTCCTTACCCCAGTATTTCATTCTTCACAGTGCCTCCAGGGTTTTCCTTTAGAAATGTAAATGATACAATGCACTGCTACCTCGCTTAAGCCCTTCAAAGGCTCTGGACGATGAAAATCACTACCATTCTGGGCTTCATTGTACTTACCTTTAAAATGGGGATAATACCTCATGGGGTTAAAAGGACTTACTGAAAATATATTCCTGAAAGGGGTTTGCAGACTCAGCCTGTCCCAAGCTTCCACTTAAAGTATGTAGGGTATGACTCCAAATTTTTATAGTACACACTGACTAGAGGAATAATGACAGTCTGTAGTCAGTGGAAATACTTAAGGAATCTTGAGGTACTATGAACTTCCTCAAATTTATACTGTGTTGTTGAAGTAAACTATCTAAATCTGTCAGAACATCTGATTGTAGTTTAATCTCTCAACTTCATTTTTAAAAAAGACATGCCAAATATTAAAATGTGTCTAACTTGAGTCAGTTTTTTAATACATATTTTACAAAATCTCTCAGTGATTAGGGTTCCCAAATGAGATGAAAAGATAAGGGTGCTCTCGTCTACATTTGGTGTTTGCAGGTAGTGTTTTGTTGGGTGAATTTGCCATAATCCTCTTGGCCTAGATTCCCAGTGATGTTTTCTCTGGACTTCTATGCAGATTTTAGCCAAAGAGGACAAAGTTGAGTTCTCACTGTGGGTTTGGTACTGCCTTCCCATGGAGCTTCATGTGACCCCAGCAAGTCTAGGAGGCAGTGGGTGTTATTATTCCAGTGTGACAAGGAGGGCTTAAGGGACTTGCCCAGGGTCCCAAAGCCCATTCTAGCAGAGCTTAAGCATATAGAGTAGGGACCCCATAGGCAGATGACATGTTCCTAACCCTAGCACTGCCACTTACTAGCTGTGTGATCTTGAGCAAGTTAATTAACCTTCCCACACCTTAGTCTTCTCATCTGTAAAGAGGAAATGAAAGTCATACCTACCCACCTCACAGGATTTTTGTGAAGATTGTATCTGTAAAGCACTTAGAACATCGCCTGGCCTAGTAAGAACATCGCCTGGCCTAGTAAGCACTGTGAAAGTATCTTAGATGGTTGAACAGAAAAAATACAGCACTGTTTCTATTATATCTACTTCACAAAATTCTACCTTCTGTCTCATACACAGACACATTGTGCCTAGTGAACTATGGGTGATGGTTGTCTGTTTGCAAAACATTCTTGAGTACAGAACCTAAAAATTACAGGTGTGAAAAATAACTGTAAAATAGGTTCTGTCTGTCATTGAGAACATACATGGAAGCAGATAGTTGACATGCATGACATTCAGGGGCAGAATGGCAAAGTTAGGCGAAGAAATTTGTTGACTTGCTCTAAAAGCTGTTTGAGTTAGCACACAAAAAAGGAGTAAAAAAGAAACAATGTAGTCAGGGCAAATGAGGGCCTTAACTGGTGATTCACAAAGAATATCTCATCCAGTCCAGTTGCTAGAGGCAGGCAGCAGTGTTCCCTCTGAGCTTCTCCAGGGCAAAAGCAGAGAAGGAAACTACGTAAAAGCATCGTGGTGCCCACAAGATTAAAACGGGCTACTCAAGAGAAGCACATCTTCTTCTGAGTGTGTATATGATCATTTCACTAGGTGTATGAGCATTAGGAGACATCTTAGAACATTTTCATAACTATAATAAGACACTTCACAGCTTGCTTATTATATGGCATGTGAATTATATCTCCAGTGCTAGTGGATGGCAAAAGACTGAAGTGCAATTCAGAGGCACCAGTTCTGAGACCATCCCAAATATAGTGGAAAGCTCTGTGGCTTGGCTTAATCAAAGGGAAAATTTAGGGGAATGACAGGCTGCAGGCCTCTAAGTCAGTCTTCTGCAAAGATTATTTTTCCACAGTGCAACTTTGACAATCCAAACAATGCAGTTTACTCTTTCTCCGTGGGAACCTAGAATTTTGGAATTTTATGTTGCCCACTAAGGCCAAATTCAAATAATTTGAGAACTGAATCAGAAGTAGGTTTATACTCCTCTTATGAAAAGAAAGAACCTAATCGAGGCAATGTTTGAATGGTGGAAGGTCCAGGGACTCCCTGATTAAATACAACATATATAAATGTGGGAGAGAGGGTCCATAGTTTCCATCAGACTCTCAAAGATATCCATGAGCCAAAACAAGATTAAAGACCACAACTTTAGGCACTGGAATTCTTCCAGAATGGTTCTGTTTCACGGGGAGAGAGACAAAATTGGAGGAGCCCAACCAATTCCTACTGGGGCTGAGTTTTAAAGTGCAGTAGAATAGTCATTAAAAATTCGAGCTTTTCAATAATAAAAAGACAACTCAATTTAAAAGTGGGCAAAGAATCTGAGTGGACATTTCTCTAAAGAAGATATACAAATGGCCTATAAGCACATGAAAAGATGTTTGACATCATTAGTTGTTAGGGAAACGTAACAATGTAACCACATGAGCTGTCACTTCACATCCTCTATAATTAAAATAATGTTCAGTAACAAGTGTTGATGCGGATATGGAGAAATTGGAACCCTATACGTTGCTGATGGGGGTATGAAATGGTGTGGTCACTTTGGAAAACAATCTGGCAGTTCCACAAAAAGTTAAACTGAGTCACCATATGACCCAGCAATGCCAAAACTCAGAATCTACCCAAGCTCAGTGAAAACGTATGTCCCCACAAAACGGTGTACACCAATGCTCATGGCAGTGTTACAGAAACAGCCTAAGTGTCCTCCAGCTAATGAACGAGATGTCACCCATCCATACAATGGGATATTACATGGGAATGAAAAGGAATAATCTACAACATGGATGAACATTGAAAACATTCTGCTGAGTGAAAGAAGACAGTCACAGAAGACCACCTGTGTATTATTCCATTCATATGAAATGTCCATGACAGGCGAATCCGTCGAGACAAAGTAGATTGGTGTTTGCCTAGAGCAGGGAGACTGGGGGGCCCGGGGGTGGAGACAAGGGTGTGGGGGTTCTTTCTGGGCTTGTGAA
>JAQQAC010020790.1:24295274-24363741 GCA_029783875.1 Phataginus tricuspis | reverse complement strand
TCATATCCAGTGCCTTATGTGATGCGTGAAGCCATTCTGATTCCTGACCTTTTGGGTCACTTGCTTTTTTTCTTCCCTGGAGGACTGTTCCCAGTGTTCTTTAATTCACAATCATGAGCCTTAGAATGGGTCTGTTTTCATTCCCTGTGTTCCTCAATCCTGGACATTTTATCGAATGGTGTGTCTAATTAGTTTTAGCACAAACTAGACACAATGGAGGACAGTGTTTGCTAGTACTATTCTCTTCCTAGAACTCTTATAAGTCTGACATTTTCCTCAAGTCTGGGGATCTTTAGAGGTCCTTTCTTTTTAAAGATTGAGATACTAAAATGCTCTATGAGTCATCCGTTGCTGTGTAACAAATCATTCCTAAATGTAGCAGCTTCAAAGAAAAACTTTCATCATCTTGCAACTTATATGGGTTGGGAGTTCAGGACTGGTGTTAAGTGGGAAGTTCTGGCTCCAAATGTCTCATTAGGTTCCAGTCAAGAAGTTGGCCAGGGCTGCAGAATCTGTAGAAGGATCGCCTTCCAAGATCGCACACTGACAGGGCTGATGGCAGGAGGCCTTGGGTCCTTACCATGTGGCCTTCGCCTGCTTGAGAGTCTTTAAAACACAGTAGCTTGTCTTCCCCAGAGCAAGTGATCTGAGAGAGAAGGAGAAAGTGGTAATGCCTTATATGCCCTAATCTCGAACATAACACACTTTTATTTCTGTCACTTTCTGTTTGTTAGAAGAGTCACTAAGTATAGCTCCCACTTAGGAGGATGGAAACTAGTCCTCACCTTATGAAGGGGGGAGGTCAAAGAATTTGTAGACATATTTTTAAACCATCACAGATGCCATTTACAAACTGTGTGTGTGTGTGTGTGTGTGTGTGTCTAGCAAGGGACTGACTGGTCAGCTTCCTAGAGGTGGTCATATGGGGTTCTGGTCCTTTTCCATTGTACAGGTACTTTTCTTTGGGTTGTTTTATTTTCTCAGCAAGGACTTATCCAGCTTCTGCTTGGAGGATATAAGCCAGGCAGACAGGTTTGGGGTGTTAAGTGTGATAAGGTTTGGGGTGGTCTCACTGTTCAGTATGCAGATTGTATGTTTTCTAACCATTGCTTTTCTTCATGTGGTTTGAGATACTGGTTTGCAGGCTCTCGAAAGTGGGAGATTTTCCTTTTCTTTCCCTCCCTTTGGGCTCCCCTCTCCTGTAGATTACAGCTATTCTACTCGGCTCCCAGGACCCTCAGACTTGAGCTGGGATTTGTACTGGTGACTCAGGGCTCCTTCCATACGGTGGTCCTGGACTATAATACACCGATCCATGAGCCTGGGGGTGGACTGGCTCACTTGCTCTAATCTAACCTATAGGGAGGGCCTTTTAACAGAGGTGACCAATAATGGAATCACTGTATCAGTAGTTGGTGAGCTCCTGGTCTCTGGAAGGATTCTAGGAGAGGCAGGGTGGGTAAGTGAGTGTTAGAGACAGGATTTCTTCTTTTAGAGGCCAGAATCAGTGCCTGTCATGATTTTGCGAGGGGCTTGAGACTAGGTTCTTCACGGAACGACATACAACATGTCGGTGTTGTCCTCACAATGCTGATGACATCTATGGTGCAGTGGGGATGACAGTTGGTGCTCTGGGAGCCCTTATGTTGTGCCAGGGACTAGATTTTGCTCACTGTATCCATGTTAACGCATTTATTCCCCATAAGATGCTGTGATTATCCCCACTGCACTGTTGAGGACACGAACACAGGGGTGTTCAGTGCCTTTCCAAAGGCGGTCAGGGTGGCAGAGCTGGGGTGGAAGGCAGATGGCTGACTGACGGGCAGTGCTCTTAAGAGGATGTCATCTTGATGTTGCCACATGGGGTCTGAGTGGCAGGACTCCCCAGCCTCGGGGGGGCGTGGCTGCTGGGCTCCCCCAGGTCAAGCCAATGTTTATGGAGGGACACCGAGGCTTCAATTGTACATTAATGGCTCCTGTACAAGACACCTTTCAGTCAAACAGGGACCAGCGGCTAAGAGGCTATCTTTCCAGAAAGAAGCTCATTTGCTTATTTTCAAAATGGGGAATTTTAACGCTCTTGTTGAGCCTTAAAAATGTCAGATGAAGCTTTTCCTGGCAGTGGATTTCCTCCCATGATTGGGTAACATGTTCTGTCCACTGCATCGCCCTGGGAGACACGCCAGGCATCTGCTGTGGAGGAGATGGAGGCCTACAGGTTCCTGGTGCCCCAGCCTGGGGGGCGGCAGATTGCAGAGGATGGGGGTGAGGGGACGGCCTCCCAGCGCCTCCAGCTTCTTGCCTACATTTAACTTTCTGTGATATAATAAAATGTTATTTCAGATCCCCTTGGTGTTCATATACACACAAGGCACACGTATCAGCAAAGCGTTCACCCGGCAATTTGTAATCCTGCAGTCCTTTCATTTTAAATAAACATTTCCTCCCTTTCTCTTATGACCATCTTCAGTCCCTATGGGAGCTGCCAGGGCCTCCCCCTCCCGACATCTGCGCTCCATTAATCATGCAGCCCAACTGCTCTGGGCCATTCGCGGCTGCGGCTGCCCCTCTGCCCTCGTGCCACAGCCTCTCCACAGTCGTCCCTGGCACCCTGGAGGGGGGCGCCACTGCCTGGGTCCCCGCACAGCCCGAGTGCAATGGTGGCTGATTCCTCGTGTCACGGAGGCAGTCAGCTGTCCCCCGCCCCAAGGGAAGAGAGCCATCTCAGCCCAGGCTGAGGGCAGTGGGTCCCTGAAGATGAGGACACTACTTTGATCGCTCTGTTGGCCTGAATGCTTCCTGGTAGCGAACACCACAAGCACCCCCAGCCAGGTGGCAGTTTCCGCCTTCCTGTAAATACACATATCCCAAAGGGGCGAAGGAACCTGCTGCTGGGCATACACTCTTTTGGCTGGTTGAGAAAAAGAAGGAGATGGCTATTTAAGATGTTGTAACTCAACAGCCTTTTTGGCCAATAGCCATGTAAATAAACCCGGGGATTAATTTATTTTTGAAATGACAAAGTAATGTTCACTTCAAACATTCACTAATCACTTATTCTAAATGCAAAGTATTGTTTGGTCATGGAGCTGACCCAGCAAACAAGTTGGCTGGGCTCCTTCCTCCTGCAGTGTCACACCTGCGTGCAGCTGTGTGCTCCAAGCGGGTGGAAGGGGTACTCTCCCGGGGGCCAGAGGTGGTCAGGAGGCCTCCAGAGCGTCCTCGGACCCATGGTTTGGCAGCTGACTGGCTGTCAGTGGGCTAGGTTGCTCTGGTTGGGTGGGACTGGAATATTCCTTAGCTATATTTGTGTGCTGATAAACAGAAGCGCCAAGCTTCGGTTATAGAATCTCCTTCGAGCAGGGTCCTGGGGGAAAAATCTGGGGCAGGAACCACAATTAGAAAGAGCAAAGGCTATTCCACAAAACTACTCATGGCCAAAGAGTCACTGACTGCCCTCTGCCACCCACCTTTCCAGGCAGGGTGGTCACTCTTCTCCTGACAAACTGAAGCCCTGTATTCAAGTCCTGTTCCGTGGGGTAAGCATGCATTCTATTTTACAGCCTCACAAGTAAGTGTGGGTGGGTGGTTTTAAGGGCCACCTTAAAGTCATAAAAGGGCTACCCACTCCCTTGAAGACCACCATAAACTGCCTGCACAGCCATCCCCAGAATGGTCGTTCTGGCATCTCCCCCCACCCCAGGTTCCCAGCCCTTTCCTGGGGTGTGGCCTTTTCTAAGAGCAACTTGGGTTCTCCTCCTCAAAGTCCAGGCTATGGTGTCCAAAGCTGGGCAAAAGGCACAGGGGCCAGTCCTGGTGCAATGGGAGCATACTTGACAGACGTCAGCAAATGGTTACTGGACCTCTGAATTATGTTACTTTCCTGGCCCCATCTTCATATCTCCTGATGTTTTCCCAATGAAACACTTGCCAAGCATTTACCAAACCCCTACTTTGTGCCAAAAGAGAAAACAAAAGTATCTGTGTTCATGGAATTCTCAACCTAGTGAGTGGAAGCTCCAAGGTCTCCTTCAGTCACAGTCATGTAGAAAGCTGACAGAGGGGTTGACAAAGTGCTAAGTGACATGGAGGGTGGGCAGATAATTCCACACAGGGTTGAGCAGTGGAAGGGCTGAAGAAGGACTGACAGGAGTGGTGGGGCTGGCCTGCTTCCCTGCAGACTAGGCAGGGCTTCTCCAGGGAAAGAGGGAAGGAAGGGCTCCCCAGTGAGAGGAAACTGCACGTGTAAAAGCATGGCTCTGTGGGGGCCCATGGCCTGTCTGGTGTCATGTGGTTGCTTTGTGCAGAGGGGCTCTTGTGTGGAGTCATGACAGACAAAGTAGGGAAAGTAGGGTGAGGTAAGAGTGGGGACTATAGACTGAATGCCTGTGTCCCTCCCAAATTCAAGTGTTGAAACCTTCTCCCCAGTGTAATGGTGTCTGGAAGTGAGGCCTTTAGAAGATGATTAGTTCGTGAGGGTGGACCCTTTAAGAATAGGATTAGTCCTCATAAAAGAGACTCCAGAGAGCTCCCCCACCCCTCCCACCATGTGAGGACACAACAACAAGACAACCATCCATGAGCCAGGAAGTAGGCTCTCACCAGACACCCAATCTGCTGGTGACTTCATCTCAGACTTCCAACTTCCAGAACTATAATCAATACATTTCTGCTGTTGATAAGCCACCCAGGCTATGGTATTCTGTTACAGCAGCCTAGTGGACTGGCTAGTGGGGGACTGAGCCTTTCCTCCTTGACAATGGGGAGTTATTGGTGGGTTTTAAGTAGCATAATATGGGCAGATCCTTCTGGCTTTAGTGTTGAGGCTGTCCTGCCTGACAGGATGCAGGAGGAGAAGGAAGGAGCTGCCTCTGTCAAATGAATCCACAGCACCTTGAAGGTAGGCACTTGGAGGACCCATTCCTCCATTGCAGAGGTGGCCAGACCGGGAACCCACCCTCCCTTGGACAAATGACTTGGCGGAATCTCACTAATGATCACTGGGCCCCAGATGGCCATGGGATATGCTGCCTCCAGTCCAAGAACCTTCACCCAATCTTTCCTGAATCCTCTGGGCATAACAACCAAACCCACGCTGTGCCGATTTCCCTTCAAGAAAGCACTTGCTGATTATCTGCTGGGAGTGCAGGTGGCTGGGAGCTTCCAGCCTTGGTGCCTTCAGGGTCTCCTTAGCTTTCAGACACTGTTGGATTCAATTTGCTAATATTTTGTTAAGGATTTTTCTATCTATGTTCATAAGAGATGTTGGTTTATTGTTTTCTTTTCTAATGTTTTTGGTTTTGGTGTGGGGCTAATGCTGGCCTGAGAATGAGTTAGGGAGTAATCCCTCTGCTTCTATCTTTTGAAGGAGATTGTAGAGAATTGGTATCATTTTTTTCCTTAAATGTTTGGTAGATTCACCAATGAACCTATCTGGGCCTGGTGCTTTCTGTATGGAAGGTTATTGATTATTGGTTCAATTTCTTTAATAGGTACAGGCCTATTCAGATTACCTATTTCTTCTTGTGTGAGTTTTGGCAGATCTTTCAAGGAATTGGACAATTTAACCTAGGTTATCAAATTTGTGGACATAGTGTTATTCATAGTGATTCTTTTAATGTCCATGGATTCTGGAGTGATATCCCTTCTTTCATTTCTGTTATTAATTTGTGTCCTCTCCTGTTTTTTTTTTTTTTTTTAGCTAGACTGGCTAAAGGCTTATCCATTTTATTGATTTTTTTTCAAAGAGTCAGCTTTTGGTTTTGCTGATTTTCTCTATTGACTTCCTGTTTTCAACTTCAGTGATTTCTGTTCTTTTTATTATCTCTTTTCTTTTCTTTATTTTGGAATGAATTTGATTTTCTTTTTCTAGTTTCCTAAGGTGGAAAGTAGATCACTACTTTTAGATCTTTCTCCTCTATGCATTTTAATACTAGAAATTTCCTTCTAAACATGACTTTTGCTGCATCTCTCAAATTTTGGTGTTACGTTTTCATTTTCATTCAGTTCAAAATATTGTTAACTGTCTTTTGAGATTTGTTCTTTGACTCATGTGCTATTAAAAGTGTGTTGTTCAATCTCTAACTATTTTGTGATTTTCCAGCTATCTTTCTGTTATTGATTTCTAGTTTAATTCCACTGTAGCTCTAGAGCAGACATTACATGATTTCTATTCTTTCAGATTGGTTGAACTGTGTTTTATGGCCCAGAATGTGGTCTGTCTTGGTGAGTATTCCATGTGAGCTTGGAAAGAATGTGTATTCTCTGTTGCTGGATGAAGCAGTCTGTAGATGTCAATTATATTCAGTAGATCGATGGTGGTGTTGAGCTCAACTATGTCCTTACTGATTTTCTGCCAGCAGATCTACCCGTTTCCCTACTGCACCGCTAGAGGCATGAGGGGATTTTTCTCTGATACTCACTGTGAGATCTGGTAGAGATCCAGATGATTATTCACCTCTCCTGTGGGGGGATCCTCTGATGACTGGGTTCCCTGGATTTTTAACTCCCAAAGTTGTCTACACTGAGCCTCTGGCAATTTGTCAGTTACAGTTCTGGTTTTCCTACCCTGGTACTTGTTCCCATGGAGGTTTCTGCTCTTGTGGGTTGTGATTCTCTGTATTGCCTTTGAGGCTTTCTAGTCTAGGGGTAATGGTTTGCCCTGTGACCTCACTTCTCTCACAGATCTATAAAGAGTTGTGATTTTTCATTTTTTCCATCTTTTTTCATGTTAGGGAGGAGTGACAGCTTCCACGCTTCTTACATGCTGGACAGGAAACCAGAAGTCTGCCTTAGCTTTCAAATGAGGCCAGGATCAGTGCTCAATGGCTGAGTGTGGTGTGTTCCCTAGGGTCTTGCTATTTCTGCACAACTTGGAACTCTTCTGTTGGGCTGTCCAAGACTTGGACCACTGTCTGAAGTTCTTGCTACCAGATCTGGCTTCCTGTCCTTTCATCTTTCACAGGTACTAGTTTCTAATACACTGTTTACATTCCTACCTCTGCCCCAGAGAATCCAACTGGCACACTTGAACATACGATAAATACGGTTGCTGGTTCCAGGAGGACAATAGGGAAATTATCTGTGAGTGGTGTATGTGGATGATCCGATTTACAAGGCGTAGCTCGCTCACCTTCAGGCTAGATCCCACCACTCAGCCTGTCACAGGTCCCATCTAGCTATGGTGCTAAGAGCCACCCTGCACACCATCACCTAGGAGTAAAGACCTCAGCATCTTGCCTGTTCAGAGCCTTGAAAAAGGAGTCTTTGTATCCCTGTTAAAACCAGCTTTTGTTTGAAGACGTACCTCTTCTACCAACACCTGACACAATTATGCCTTCTTCAGAGATGGCGGACTTCTGGAAGCCTTCATGGCCACCTTGTCTTAACCAGTCATACCGGTGTACTTACACAAGGCAACGTGGGGAGTCATGGGGCCGGTGGGGGTTCAGGTCATCACAGGAAGCCACCACAGTGCAGCTGAGAGATGATAAGGGCCTGAATCATGGCAAAGGCCATGGAATGGGATGGATATAGATTTGGCCGAGCAGGTTAGAAGGTGCCAGATTTCATCACTGAGGGGAAGAAGGAGTCACTAGTGACTAGGTCCCTGGGGAATGGAGATACACTGACTGTGCTGGGGGCCCAGGAGGAGCTAGAGGTAATTTGGGGGAGAAAAGTGGCTTTGGTTCAGTATCTTTTGTCTCGGGGTTGTCTGTGGAGTATCCAAGAGAGGCATCCCCATTGCCACCTGACTTTTAGTTTTCTTCTTGCAAAATCAGAGAAGCAACATCCTGTCAGGGACGGTTGCTTCCCCTTTGGTCTGTTCACTGGGTTTTCTCCAGCCCCTTGCCTTAGGCAAGAGAGGAGCCGGCCGTGCAGTCTGCTGGGGCCTGCAGGGCAGGCGCTTAACACAGCAGGGCCTGTCAGATGTTCCGCCACTGACAATCCCAGGTCTACCACCTGCCAGCATTTGTTCACAGAGACACAGCGTCACAAACTCTCCGGACTGGAAGGGACATTAGAGGGCATCCATTCCAGCCGCAGGGTTGGGATTTTCAGGTTGTTCTAATGATGCAAGAATTCCTCCTTCTATTATGTGGGAGATGGTGTTTTCTGACTTCTCACTATGTTGTTAAAGGCACGTCCACCTGTGGGCCTCCTTCCTCGGGAGAAGTGCTCTGGGGCTCATAGTTTGTGGATCTAGCATGAAGTGACAGGATGAGGCCAGATTTGGGAACACAAATTCTTTTTGTCCTTCACACAATGGCTTGGAGAATGGTCTCTATGGTTACAGCAGCTTCTCAGAGGTGTCTAGATTTTCATTTTCTATATTTCCCTAAATGTCTAATTTATGAATATAATCTGTTTAGATTCTGCTGGAAAGTTTCTGCATGTCTATGAAAATCAAGAAAAATATATTTAAATATATTCAAAACAACAAAAAATAAGGCTGATCAACATTTTTGGTACATTTTTTTCTCCCACTAAACACAGAAATTGGGATTGATTTAAAAAATTTCAAGTTAAACAAGTTTCAATTAAAGAAATACTGCCTTCATGTTCTTCAAACACAGGAGAGCCAGAGGGGCTGGAGCTAACCTAATGTGAAATAGCTATTTGCCTGACCTTATGTTTGCATTCACCATCACATTCAAATGGCTGGGACATTGATTTTTATTTTGTTTATTTTTTACCAGGGCTCCCTTTGAACATGAAAGTGTCTTTTCCTGTTTCCTTTCTTTCTTTTTTTTTTTCCTTCTTGTGAGAGCAGTGAAAAGAATGGATAGATAATTACATTGTTGGCTAAAAATGAATATAAGTTTTATTGGAAAACAACACCTGCAACAACGTGGAGAAAGCATACTCAACAGCCGCCGGCCCACACAGCTCAGAGCACACGTTATATAAAGTCATCACCTCTTAAAAAATTTCCAGCTACTTATTCCAAATAAAAAGAAATTAGGCACCTAAAATAGACTGATGTGGGACACAGGTGCAGCCACCCTTGAACACCTGCCAGCAGCAAAGGCTGTGGCAACAGCCTTCACCCTGAGCTTGCTGTGGGTCACCTAGTGTATTTCAAGGATTAGCTGGTTGGGAGAGAATCTAGTCTTCCAGTTAGCATAGCATGTAAAACCCCAGGCCACTGGGAAAACTCTGTTCTGCTTTTCAAGTCCTTTGAGAAGAGGATTTCACAAACTTTCTTGGCACCTTGTTCCTCCTGCTCAACAACAGGAAATAGTTCAAGTCTAGCCTAAATCCTTTATGCTTCAGTTAATCTATTTATTTCCTTTTAATCTTGGCAGGCTGTGAGGAGTTTGTCCTGGAGGGACAATGTACTTTATGGGGTACTCAACAATGGTCATAATCAGATTGAAAATGGGGTCCAGCTGTTCTGGCGGCGCTTCCCAAACAAGCCTGAAAGAAGTTAATTGCAGATGTGGTTGTAGCCCTTTTGCCCCTCACGCCCTACCCTTCTGGACCCTGCACACACTTCTGCCCCGTGGCCTGAGAGCTGCCCTCCTAGCTAGGCCCTGCCAGCGAAAGCTCTGAGTTTGCTCACTTTCAATCCTTCATCAGCACAGTAATGGGTGTGGTCAAAGCTGCCCCATCCAGTTCTGTCCGGTGTTTCTGTTTCAAGACGGGATTTCCCGGCAAAACACTCCCAGTCCTATTACATTCCATGTCTTCTCGCTATGCCAAGCAATCTCCCAGGCTCGCCCACAGCTTGTGCGTGGCAAAGAAGTGCTTTGTGTGCACACGAGGAAGCTCTGAGAAATCACGAGAAAGCACACAGTGAATTTAACATAAACATCTCAGCAGCATTTTTCAAATTCTGCGTAAAAAACCCTGGTGAGATTGTCTCTCGGAGGCTTGCAGCGCCGGCAGCTCCGCATATTGGGCACCAGGGGGCGCCCGTGCCATTCCACCCGCCGCTGGGACCACTCGACCAGGAAACAAAGATGGGGATTTGAATAAAAGATTTCAAAATGCAATCCCGAATTCTACTCTGAGCAGCATGCGTGTAAAAATTCATGAAGATTGGATTTCATTTCATGTATTTTTACTTCAGTGGAAAGAAATGCAGGTGATTTCCGACTGTGCCTACAGCTGTTTTTACAAAGGGGGTGTGGTTTAATGCCCCAGGAAGGGCAGCGACGCCCTAGTGGCACCTCGAGAGGCTGTCCGCGTGTGGGTTCTCCGGACACTTCCTGTTCTGTTGGGAGCATCCCCCGCACACTCCGCAGCATATTGATTAGTTATATTGTTTTTAAACAGGTGTGTGTCATTCTCAGCAGGACTAGCTGTGGTGGCCAGCTCTGGGTCCAGTGAGTGACATGAGTCACAGAAAACATTATTTTGATGAAACAGCACATTTCTTTCAGCCCACAAAATCAGAGGTGTGAGAGAAGCTGTTTTCGGGGTGTAAAAACTCCCCTTGCTTCCCTGTGCACCTGCTGTGGTGCCCATGGCTCCGCCCCTGGGTGAGAGCGACATGGGGCCGAATGCCTGGGAGGTAGAGCCTACCAGAGGGCGCCGGACACAAGCCAGGGCAGCTCAGGCCCCCATGGTGTCCTCCCCTCGTGTTCCAGGGACCCCAGGCTGGTGGAAAATGGGCACCCCTGCAACATCCCTCTGGGCCAGGGCCAAGCTGGGGGGCCCTTTGGGGAAAGAGCCCAGGGGGATGAAGGACTCCGGGTCGGGAGCCTGGAATCTTAGGCCTGTGCAGGGCAGGCTGCCGCCACCCACCCTGAACTCTGGGATGGCAGGGGCAGGGTCCCCGGGTTCCCTCTGTGGCCCCAGCATCTAGCACTGTGCCTCATGCTTACTAAGGGCCCCGTGAATATTTGTTGAATATGCAAACGTGAGGACGAAGGCAGAAGAGGCTGTGAGAATCCAGGCTGGCCCTGGCTGCAGCTGCCCCCGGAGGCACTGGGAGTGGAAAGGGAGGGCGTGCTGGGCAGTGCCAGCTCTCGGGGGTGGGGCCGGGAAGTGAGGGGCCACAGAGCCGCGGAATCCAGGAGGTCAGCCGGGACCACGTCCAGCGTCTCCGGGAACTGGGATGGCGTGGCGGCGGCTGCGCAGGGCCTCTCGTCCTTCCCTCTCCTCTGGCCTCGCTGGAGCCCGGCTCTCCGCTGTTGCCATGGCAACACTCGCCCGCGGTGCCGCTCAGGGCCAGCTGGGCAGCAAGGGCTCCTCAGGCCCTGAAATGTCGCCGCGGAAGGCAGAAGGCCAGACTCCAGGGGTCTCTCGTGTCAGAGGAAGGGAGGAAGGGCGATGGGGGAGGGACAAGCCCCCAAACAGCCCCAGGGCAGTGGAGGCCCCCTGTTCTCCTGGCAGGCGCTCCTGGGGCCAGAGCCCTGTCATTATGCGCATCTCCTCCCACCGCAGCCTGGGCACTGCTCCCGGGTCTTTAGTTAGGGTCATCGGCACGGCTCCCCAGAGGCCGAGCGGCCCTGTGAGACTCCCCGGGAAGGGCGCGGGCCAGCCCCTGAGGCTCTGGCTCTGAGAGGACCTGGAGGAGGCTGATTAACTAGGCTAACTAGGACCGAGGGCCCTGGGGGCTCCTCTGGGAGCAGCCAGAGGTCTCAGACCCCTAGACGCAGGCTGCAGAACTGCCTTGCGGTCCTTCCACTTGCTGCCACCCCCGCCTCCAGGACACCCAAGGGGACACCGGCTGCTTTCTGCTTTGGAGTCTCCTGATAACTTTCCTGTGCCGCACTCCCAGGACACACGGGGACTGTGGAGCCTGCAGCTGGGTGTGGGCGGGCGGGCCTCCTCTCCCTCCGGGCTCTTCAGGGCAAGAAGCAACTGGAACAGCAGGGGATGCAGAAGACGGTCGTGTCGGGAAAAAGTGATGATTCCAGCTTCCGGGGGATCCAGGAGCTGGTGAGACCCTGTAAAGTTACTTGAAAGGGTCTCTACGATTCCAGATTACTCAGCCTTGCAAATCTCATCCCCTTGGCCCTGGGGAAGAATTCTCTCACCATCACGTGGAAAGCTCTTAGCCTGGGCAACATTCCTGCCTCCCCACATCACCCTCCCCACAACAACAATGCCACGAGGGCATTAGTCTGACAAGCGGGCATCTGGGCAGTGATGTACAGTTTACAAGTCCTTGGATTTACATAGCACCTTTTGCTTCTAAAGGGCCTTTGCCTCAGTACCCTCGGCCAGCGCCACTGAGAGAAACCATGGGAACACGATATCACAGGTCCCGCAGCAGAGCAGGGCGGCTGAGGCAGAGACCCTGAAGTGGTTCACGCAGACTCCATGGAGTCCAGGGCTCTCTGCACTTGCCCTGGGCCCTCCCTGGGCAAGTCTGGCCTTGGCCCCCTGGGTGGGTGTGACCAGACAGCGGGCCTCACTGTGCATTCACCTTATACTTCAGGATGTAGGAGTAGAAGTTGTGGTTGGCATTCTCCAGCACCATGACATAGACTTCTTGGCAGCCGGCCGTGCTGCAGCTGCCTTCCCAGTAGCCCTCGCGACTCAGGGTCAGGGGCCACGTGTCCTGCCCCTTCACCAGGGCTTTGGCAATACCATGCAGCTTCAACTTGAATGGGACATTCCGGTTGGCAGGAAGCACGCCCGACAGAGGCTCCAGCAGCTCATTGCCCTGCCCCCAGTTGCCAAAGCTCTCGGGGAACATGGGCCAGCTCACCCTGGGGTCGGTGCAGCTCAGCAGGTAATTGAAGACAAAGATGTAGTTGCCCGGTTCCTGCCTCTTCTTGACAAAGATCTTGAGGGCAAACTTGCCAGCATGGGGCAGCTGGACTTTGAGCTCCACCCGCTTCTCCCGGAGCAGCTGGAAGATGTAGCGCCGCTGCATCTCTTCGGTGACAGGGCCCTCGTCCCCGTGCAGGGACGCCAGGACGCTGACGCCCTCCTCCACACTGAAGCTGATGGAGCAGCGCCCATCGCTGGCATGGATGATGGGGTCAGGGTGGGAAGGCTTCAGGATGCCCATCTGCTCTGAGAACCAGCTGGGGCCCACGGGCTGGTGCAGCTCGGCTGGCAGCTGGACGCTGATGTCCACGTAGGTGCACTTGAGTGTGTACTCCAGCACGGAGCTGTAGATGTCAGAGTGGCCTTTGGCGAAGATCTGCAGCTTGTGGGTGCCCACGGTTGGAGGATATACTTCCAGTTTCATCCCGTTCCCCCTGAGGTTCAGCAGTCCGTGCGCCTGTTTGCCATTGAGCATGAACATGAACAGCGTTGGGGCGCAGCTCTCGATGGTGACTGTGGCCTTCCCCTTCACTGTGCAGAGAAAGACAGGGTCAGGTGACATGGGTCCAGTATGGGCTGAAATGCTGGTTATTGCCTAATGACTAGTTTTTCAGGGGGAAAGCCGTGACTTGCAGCATCGGCCCATTTCTGTGGTGTAAATACTTTCACCACAACTGATTGTAAGCAGCTAACGTGCAGCCACGGAGCACGGCAGAAGCCGGCTGCAGCACATCCCTGGAGGGCCTCCCCACCCCCTTTTGGTGGCTCTCTGCTAGTGAGCTGAAAGCTGGGGCTCTCTCGAAAACACCTGCCTCAGCTGCAGTGCTGGGCTCCCCCATTTGATTCACGTTACATGAAGGCTGCACGAGGCTTAGCCTGCTTCCAGGGCAGGGGAGAGGGCCAAGGGACAAGGAGGACCCCATCTGTGCTTGGAGGGCCACCCTCTGACCGTGGTTCCCAAGTTTCAAGTCTTGCTTTCACACTACTCTTCCCGACTGTTCATCACAGTGGTCTGCAGCAGTCACGTCAATGCATTACCTGAAACGCTGGTTGGATTAGCTCTACTCCTGGAGACTGTCGCTATGTGGCCGGCAGCTCCCCTGCTCCTCCTCCCCACCCCCACCCATGTCCTTTCATAGGCGTGTCTCAGCCATGTTTCCAGAATGGAGTCATGAGTGCACGGGAGGGCCTTTTGCACCCACCCAATCCCCATGCCCTCTAGTTTTGTCTCCCTCTGTTCTAGTCATTGTTTTTCAGGAACAGGTGGTCCATTTTCTGGTCTTTGCAGCCCGTGAGCACTTCCCTGCCTAGTCCTCCCTTCCTCATAGGACCACAGGGCAAGCAATGGCCTTCTAGGAGCTCCGCCTTGCCTTCTTCTCAGAAGCTGATCACCTGCTCCTCATTCCAGCAACCACCCCTGCCCAGCCCCGTTCATTGATGGGCACAGAGGAGGGTACCAGGCTGCTGTCTGACCTCTGCTGGCCAGTAACCCTTCCTCTGTCTGGGTCCATTGCTCTTTCTGGGGAAGCAGAAAGCCACGCCTGGGCTTGGACAAGGGCCCCTGAGATTTCCCACCTCATCTGCCAGAAACAGCACCCCAGGCTGCTCCACTAGTGCATTCAGGGCTGGCTCTGGGCACCAGAGTGAGAGTCTGCACACAGGATGGAGCGCAACCAGCCCTCTCCCCTCTGCCTTCTCCATCTGGGAAACTTTCTCTGCCTTCTCGGACACCACCAGCCTCTCACCTACCTTACACTCCCAAACCCCTTGCCACTATAGTTTCCCTCCATGCAGTTAGTTCTCTGAAATCTGGCCTCTGTCCCTATCCCCAAAGTCTTCAGTGACTTCCTTGGAGAATCTAGGCCACTGGCCATGCCCTCCTGGAAGTTCTCTTGTCCCCTTGCATCCACCACCCTCCTCGGCCTATCCTCTTCCCACCCCTGTGACCATCACCTGGTCTCTGCTGCCATTCCTTCCCTTACCATTCCACTCATTGTGGAGATGTTTGTGCTTCTGTGCTATTTTCTCTGTCTATGCTCTTTCTCTATTGCCTTCGGTCTGCCCCATGGTAACTTCCAAAGGAAAGTGACCAAGGAGATACTTGGCATCTTTTCTTGGTTGAATCCCTCCTGTTCCTTCACTTCCTCTTCCAAGCCACCTCAGTGGGCCAAAGCTGTCTCAACCCTCAACTGCTCATGGCCCCCTCCTGGGCTGTCTTGCACTTGAGTTGGTGTGAAGTCCCGGTGCAATGCACCTTTGATGCGTGGAAGGCTGCCCAGCACCTCCACGTAGCAGTGCAAAACCTCCTGGGAAAACATCCACCCAGTCACCCCTGGCCTTACTTCTGTGGGTCACCATTAAACTGGAGGCCAGTGGAGAGGACTATCCCCTCCTGCCTCACCTGAGTCAGGACGCTTCCTCTCAGGACCATGGGCAATCTCTCACCTTCTCCAGGAGCACGCCCCACTCATGCCCCAGGGCCCTCACCCATGTCTTCCCCCAAATCTGGTTAAGACCTGTCCTAATGTCTGGCTGCAAACAAGCCTGTCCCGATGCCCTCAGGTGAGGCTGGGCTCCCTGGAAGCCATTCTCCTAGCCCTGCATCTCCCTCAGGGAATTAGCACTGTTGTAATGAGCTAGTTTTGGGTAATGTCCCTCCTCCTTCTGGGCGTGGGCATTGGGGGGAGGCCCCACCTGCCTCCTTTCCTGCCATGTGCCAGGCCTTCCCGAATGCCTGGCCCAGGCACTTCTCAGCAAAGGTGAGTTGAATGGCTGGAAAGAATTGAAATCCAGGACTGGCAGCCCTGGGGGCTCTGGAGGAGCCTGTGGCCTCCTCTGGCTTCTCCCCCTCCTCTCCTCGCCCCTCCTTAGCTCCCTCCCGTTCTCGGGGGCTTTCCGCCCCTAATCCTGAGTCTCACCCCGCCCTGGCTTTTGCTCACCTGCTTCCCTCCTCGGCTCTCTTCTCATCCTCACTCTTAGCAAAACTAGCTCCAACAAAGAGTATTCTTTAAATATGCCTTATGAATATGGATCGAATTTCAGATGACTCTATATTAAGAAATCAGTGTTCACATTTCTATTGCTCTTACGAAGGCAGTGGCATTAATTTCCTGTTGGTGGGGCCTTGCCCGCTCTTCCCTGTGGTCCCATGGCCCGTAACAGGAAGGGCAGGTTTCCCATCTGATGCAAGCTCAGGAAACGCCTCCTCAAAGACAGCAATCTCACGTTGTTATTTTAGCAGCAGGAGCCACTAGGTATTTATAGTTTTAAAAAGTGCCCAAGAGCTCAGCAATGAGGGGTAAGGAAACCTCTGTGAGGTGGACGGGACAGTCAGCAGGAAGGAACGCAGGGACACCTGCGCTTCCGGGCGCCATCACCCCACAGCGCCTGGCGGGGCCCACCCACAGACCATCCTGTGCAAACAGCCAGTGTGAGCCCCGGCCTTCCCTTCTGGGAGCGCAGAGCCCCCTGGGGGCAGGTGTGGTACAGACAGGCAGCCCTTGGCTGAAGCGCGGGGGTGCACGAACCGGCGGTGCCGAGCCCTGCGGCGAGTCCGGGCTATGTCCTCCGTGAGGCACCCGGGCTTTGGAGATACAAAAGACACAGTCTTCGGGAGGCAGCCCTGCGAGGCCCACGGCCACAGTTCTGGGCCCCCGGAGTAGGCCTCATTCACCTCACAGTGTGCAAACACATCCACTTAGCTGCCACGGCCCTTGTGGGGAGGGACAGTGCAGTCCCGGCAAGCCATGGGGGCAGCGCAGCTCGGAGTCCGGCACTACCCAGCCTCAGGGAAGTTGGCTGAAAGGGGCTGGATCCTGCCCCGAGGAGGAACAAAGGCAAAGCAGCTGACAGGCATGTGAGGGAATGGTTCTGAGGAGGCTGGTCGGGCCGGGTTTGAGCTCATATGGGAGGGCTTGCTGTGTCCTCCCTGGGACATGTCCACCTCATCTGTATTTGTGATGTCTGCTCTCTTCTAGCCTCCAAGCACAGCTCAGGGGCCGCCTCCCCAGACCCTCTGTCCCAGGAGACCCCTGCTGCTAGCTGGTTAGGCCACTGACACACAGATCCTGGCTCAGCTGGGCCGACACATACTGCCAGGAGCTTGGGAGAACACAGCTGGCTAGTGAGCGCCTGTCGGGCACCTGAACTGTGACGGGGGTGCACTGAGGCATCACTTCCCTGCTGTGTGGACTGAGAGACTCGCCCAGCTGGGGCCCCTTGAGCCCCGGCTCTCTGACAGGCTGGGAGGTGAATGCGGCCACCTTTGGGGGCTCGGGAGACACAGAGACTTCTTTTGCATCCCCTTCTTGGTTTATGCTGGTATGCGAGGGCTTCTGCCCTTACATATGTGGCCAACAGCCACATCCTGCCCTGATGGCTACCTCAGTAGCCCCCACACGTTCACATACACCCACAGCTTACCCCAAGCTACAGACCCCGGCTGGGCCCAGGGAGGGCAGTCCATGGGGGCTTAGATGGCTAGAGGCATGGAGCGGCATGCCCCGTCCTGTTGCCAGTGAGCTGGTGCCAGCTTTGGGGTTACCTGTCTTGATGACGGATGTCTCCGGGTGGGCACTCAGCATTCCCTTGTTGTAGAATTCGCTCTTATGATACATGTTGTTCTCGAACTGCCTCAGGGATTGAGGAGGTTTCAGCAGTTGCCAGTTCTTGTTGTCTGGGAAATGGTCCTCGATGAACAGTGCGGGATGGGTGAGGAAGTAGAATTCGTTGTAGCTAGAGTGGGGAGAAGCTGATCAACAACCATGCTGGTGAGCAGGTCCCAGCACTGCAGAAGGTGGGGGGCGGCGGCGCTCAGGGGCATCAGGTGGGGTGTCAGAGGAGGGGTTTAGTTAGTGGAGGGGAAGGTGACAAAAGGGTCTGGGTTCTTGGTAATTGGCTGGGAGCTGGCTTGTCTCGGAGGGGCAGGAAAGGCACCCTGGCTCTCCTTTCTCTCCCACTTGGTCTTTTCTACCTGCTGCCTCCTGCAACTTCGTGCCTTCCACATTTCCACCAGCCAGCCACCCAGCAGAACTGAGACTTGTACTTACAGGAAGGTGAATTTGGAGGTGGTGGAATCCACCAGGCCACTGCCCCAGGTGCTGTCCACCAGGTGCCATCTCCCCTCCAGGTACACGGCATTCCAGGCATGGTCAAACTCCCCAGAGAAGCTCTGTCCAGTCTGGTAGCCAAAGCCCTTAGAGTAGCCAGGCACAGTCACACACTGCACTCCAGCCATCCTGGGGGGAGACCGGGCTCTGAGAGGCAGCTCCTGCCAGGGGTGGCATCCCCCCGCAAGTGTGTCTGTGGCCCCAGGCCTCAGGGCATGTCTGCTGCCCATCAGTCCCTCTGTGTCTCTCCTTCTCCCTGCCTCTTGCACACGCACATGCACACAGCCTCAGGGATTTCTCTCCTGGGCTGGGGGACGGGTTGTCGGGCTGGCTGGTTCTATGAATGGACTGCAGTCCACACTGTTTGCTTCTTCATGGAGACTGTGGAAATGACTTTGGAACTGTCTCTCCCCAGACAGAGCCTGCCTGAATGCTCTGCCAGGAGCTCTTCAAGGGAACAATGGGTGGGACGGTGAGGCTCACATCAGGAACATGGAAACCAGGGAGATGATAACACTCTAGAAGAACCAGAGCAGCTCTAACCCCATGACTGGGGAGCTGGGTCTGGGGATGTGCTGGGGTGTCAGGAAGAGCTGCTGACATGAGGGTGCAGAGAAAGCTGAGCCCCACTTGCTCCACTACACCCTGCTCAGGACACCGGTTTGGGACCCAACCGTGACCCGGGGCGGACTGGCCCACTGCCAGGATGGCTCAGGCCTGACTGCTAGGGCCTCCAGGGGCATTAAGGTCACTTGCTGACTGGTTGTCCTGGCCCTGGCCTCAGAGTGAGAGCTCCTGCAGCTGTCCCTGGGGAGTGGAAATGCTGGCCCGTCAGCCCAAGCTTCCTGGCTGCTCCAAGCCAAGCTGGCATCACTTTCTGCAGCTGGACAGAGAGACCTCTGGGGACCACAGAAATCATGGGCAAGCTACGGTCTGGGCCCAGACCTGGGCTGTGGGCCCCCACCCAAGCAAGAGCCCCCAAGAGTCCTGCCCTGGCCAGCGGGCCTTCCTCTTCAGCACCACCCCAGGCAGAGGAAGGGGTGGGCTGCAAGTCTGACCTGGAGGCCCTCTGTACCAGCCCTTGGGGTCTTCGTGTGAGTCACAGAAAGGAGCTCCTTCATCAAGGCACTTGCCTTTTACTTGTGGAGGGCTGTTATGCTACATACACAAATCTACAGCACAGAGGGTGCCCACGGGGGCTCCTCAGGTGGGACTCCTCGGAGCAGCACGCATGGACTCTACGCTCCCCTCAGCCCAACCAATTCTGTGCTCTGGGCACTGGCCAGGTCTGTGTAAGGAGGTGGCCTGGTAGCCGGGGTCCTTCCGTGGACCAGGCCTGCAGCCTCAGTTGCTCTGAACAAGAGGGCCATGCAGCCTCTCAGAGTAATGGGGTGAAATGGCCATGGAAAGGGGACTTTTCCCCATAAAAATTAATGTTTAATTAACAGTTAGAATGGTGGGTTAAAATTGCTTATCTATATCTACATATCATCTGTTGAGAGAGACAATAAAGCAAACTGTGGGACCTGCAGGCTGCCGGGTTCCACCCTCCATGGGTGCTGCTTCACATGCATAGGGTGATCTCCAGGCCCCACAGCTGCCTGAACTCCCCTCCCCTGCCCGGTTCCGGCCGCTCTGCCAAGGCTCCTCATGGGCTTGGGAGATTTGCAGTCCTGCCCTTCTGCCTGCAGCTGCATAGGAGAAGGTCCATGCCTCCCAGGCCATCTAATTTACTCCACAAGAACACACCAGCTGGTCCAGGGGGAAGGATTTCGGGAGCACGTGGGAAGTGGGAGCAGAGAGCAAAAGGAACCATATCGCAATGTCAGGAGTTTCTGCTGGTAAAGACCAAAACGGGTAGTGCAGAAGCAGGAGGCCCAGGAGGCAGCGCGCCGAGGAGCCCCCGGGAGAAGTGCGGCGCGCACACTTGCAGAGCTCCCATCTCACTATCTGCACCGCTGCAGGGGTAGGCACGGGGGGCTGTTCTCAGAATGGGGAAATCTGACTACGTTTACAGATCTGGGGAAAACAGCCAGCAGAGAGAGTGGGTCAAAAGCAAGGCCAGAGGGGCGGGATGGAGGTATGAGGGGGGGGGGGTTCAACAGAGGGTGGGGCTCAGAGAGTGGGTGAGGAAAAGAACTGTGAAAAATAGTTAGAAAGGTAAGAAATGCTCCTGACAGACCGTTAACTGACAAGAGCCTATACAACTACTATCAGCACAATGCCTCTGTGTGTGTGTGTGTGTGTGCAGTGCATGTGAGGGAGTGCAAAAGTCAGCTGGCCTTTTAGTAATGGGATTATGGGTGATTTAAATTTTCTTGTTTAAACTTCTCTGTATTTTCTAAATTTTTGTTAATGACTATGTGTAACTTTTAGGACTGGAAAAAATCCATAAGTACTCTTTGAAATTACATTCTCAGTGAGTTATTTTCCTTTCTTGCCTAGAACATCTGCGCCGATCAGTTTCTAGGAGGACCGGAGGGCTAAGTGGAGCAGGGGAATGATGGGGTTGGGAGAAGAGCCTGTTTGGCAGTAAGGGGAGCTGACTGAGTGGAGCTGGGGCCTCTGGTCGTCTGCCCACCGATGCTCAGCCTCTGCCCAGAGCCACCTGATCACGGAAGGAGAGGCACTGGACACCTGCACAGCCCCCAGGTGTCAGGGTAAATGGAGCAGGTGCACGGGGGCAGGACGGGGGCTCAGACTGCTGATTGTCCTCCTGGGAGAAGCCGTGGCCCCAGGGAATGTGCCAGGGGGTATCCTCTCACCAACGGGGTGACGTGGAGGTAAGATTTGAGTATCCAATCGGGGAAACGGAGTGAGAACCCTGCCCAAGCCTGGAAGGGGCCGAGGAGGCAGCGGGATATCCATCTGCAGCACCCCAGGCTGGAGTGGGCAGCCCCTGGATGAACCAGGCAATCAGGGCTCACTGCCCACCTCCAGTGTAACTCTGCCAGGCTCATTATGGGCAAAAAGAAAGGTTAGCATTAAATAATCTCTAGGGGTTGATTCTCCTATGACAGGCCGAGGAAAAGCTGGGAGGGCTGTGGGGAATGCCTGGGGCAGAATAAAGATGAAAAAATAAACTCAGCCGTAAGTTTATGCCATGCTTCATTAGGATATGCGGGTACTTTATTATCTGGCAGCTCTGTGCAGGATGAATTAGACAAAGAAGTCATAATGTGAAGCATTATTGTTAATAATCTATAATTCTTATGCAAACCTGTGGAGCTAATAATTGCAGCAGCTGGTTGCTAATCGGGATGCTCCATGACAATTTCACGTAATCAAAAGATCACTGACTGTATACACTATGTGCAAAGCACCGCACCAGGCACCAGGGGGAAATATCATATGTCATATAATATAAAAAATAATCTAACATAATAAAATGTAGTATTTCTAGTATTTCAGAAATAAAGCTCACTGGCTGCTCTAGATGTGTTCCCCATAGTTGGAAGTGGGCAGATATCTGACACATCACTGAAATGCTAGTCATTCACAGAGCCGTTTTAGGCAACTCCAAAGGGGAGGCGTTTGCTGGAAAGATCTGGGAGAGCACCGAAGAGGGGAAAGAGGACAAGAAATATTTCCATCCCCTACTGAGCTCTGACCAACCATCCTAGAGCCCACAATTTTACCGAGAGAGATCCATCTAAGTAGCCGTGGGCTGCAGAATCTTGGTTTTTACTTTTGACAGTTTTGAAAATCCCAATGCCAACGGTATTTATTGAGGAGAAGGTGGATCCAGACTGTGACTGTCATTTTATACACTGGGGGCCCCAGCTCTGCTGTAGGAGCTGTGTGACACCGCCCAGGGTCAGGGTGGCTGAGCTGCCCGGCCTGTGCAGTGTGTCCAGCATGCATCAGGCTTGGACCCCAGCGGACTTCCCCAACCCTGACCACCCCTCCCAGCATGTCTGAGCCACATGGAGAAAAGGGCAAGAGGAAGGGACCACAGACATAGAGAGGCAAGGAAGAGTGCTCTATTTTTGGCATCTTGATGAAAATATTATGGTTTCTAATAATGAAATTAGGAAATATGGTTTTATTAATTTTAAGCCCAATGGTCACTTTAACGGGCAAGCATATGTGAATTAGAGTGTTATAGCCTTCTGTTCCTGAAATGTCGGTCCTTAAGAAGGTTAATATTATTGCAAAAAAGGTAACTTCCAAACTGGCAAAAGCAAATTGTGATTTCTGTACCGCAGAGGACAAACATAACAGTGGCTTATGTTTCACAATTTACTTAGTTGATTTCTTGTAAATTTGACAGTGTCTTTATATTTATGCTATATGGTTCCCTTACACTTTTCTTACACAACCCTTATGGCCATGCTGGTAACTGTAATCGTTAATAATTCTCACTTCAAGGCCCTGTTTAGAACCTTTTGAGTGTGACTCAGGGGCTTTCTCTTTGATAAATGAGGAGTCAGCAGATCAGAGAGGGAGGCTGACTTGCCTGGGGACACACAGCCAGCCAGGGCCAAAGCAGCACCAGGACTCAGTCGTCCTGATGCACAGTTCAGGGGCCTTTGTATTGCGCCAGGCCTTTTGCATACCAAGATTTGGTTCATCTGTAAACTTCTGGGTGGTATACAGGGAAGAATCTGGATGGTTTGCTATAGAGATGCAATTTGTCTTTGTCCCTTTTGGAGCCTTATATGACAAAGTCAGATTTGGGGATAATTTAAATTTCTCCGGTATTATCTGTCTCCCTCAGGAGGCTGAGACGGTCGCTCCCCAGCCTTTGGGCTTTTGGAACCACGTGATGTTTGGGGATTGTCTGGGACATCGTGCTGAGCAGAAGCACACCACTGCTCTGGCTCACCCCGACAGCTGGAGGGTGGATGGAAAGCAGGCTGACATCTGACTGAAGACAACCAGTCTCCTCAGCAGCAAAACCTCAAACTGGTAAGAAGCTCCCTGCTTTATCAAAAGTCTCTGCAAAAGCTGCTAACTGGGGTGCTGGAGCTGCGATAACAGGGGCGGGGATTGTGCAGAAGGCTGACTCAGGGGCAGGAATCTGGGGGATTAAGCTTGGCCCTGGCAAGGAAATTAAGCAGAATTCATTAAGGCTTGGGGAACTGAGGTGAAAGGAGAGACATTAATGCGGGACAGAAAGGCAGAAAGAATCTGTCACAAGCCACAGCACTAATGAAAACCTCACATGGGTTACTTGGGAAAGGTGATAAGGAAATGGATGCTCTTGTGAAAATATCTGAATTCCCCACCAAATTCCTTTATTAAATCAGTGTTTAATGAGGCCACTGCAGGGAGGCAGAAGGGACTGGCAGAAGTAATGATGGTTGTGTGGGTACACTTCGTGCTAAGAGGCCACTCTGACAACTAAGCAGGGATAAATCAGTGAGTGCGGATTACACAGCTTCAGTTACTATCGAATCAGCTAATGAATTTACCAAACCTTCTGCAGTTATTTTAAAGGTAAGGGGGATTAGGAAAGTGATCCAGGGAGGAGGTTACTGATCTTTAAAGCCAGTTAGAAGAACTCCGGGAGCTGGGAGCTATTGTTAAATGTCCAGGGCAATGTCAAGAGTCTTGAACTTGATAACTGCCAGGTTGGAACCTACTTTAAAAGATGCAAAATGCTGGGATGTGTTTTAATGATCAGCTGCAGGCCAGGATGGGGCCATTGTTAAGCGTCTGCCCCAGACCAAAAGCTGACAGTTTCACTCAAGGTAAGTGTCAATTTTCTGAGTCTAGGTAAGTCTGTGTGGGTCTGTAGGAAAGTTCCATGGAGCAAAAACACTCAGATCCTCAAGAAAGACAGGGAAGGTTAAAAAAACAGCATCCCGGAAGTCAGGTTAGCAAACTCCCAAGTGCACGTTCTCATTTAGCCCAACACGCCTACCGGCAGGCAATCGAGTCCCTGTGGACAGAGGAGAAATCGGTGCTCTGTGGATTCAGGGACATCCAACAGGGACAAAACTAGTATATGGGAATTAAGGGCTGGTAAACTGAGGACTGGAGAAGCGTTTCTGGCAGTCCTACACCAGGCTAGCAGGCCTACATTGGACAAGGAAGCATATATGCTATGCTTAAAAAACACTAAATAGCGTCAAACTTGCAAATTAAGATGTAAATAATTATATTCTGAAAGATGCGAGGCACAAATAGAGCTGATCACAGATTACTGAGGGTTGTTCCATCATTCAAAAAGAGAATAAGACCTATTTAATGCAAGTCCACTAGGAATAGCCTGTCATTTCTCATCATGAGGGCTTTCTGTGTGTAGGATTCTGAGATGCATGTTCACAGGGAAGGAAGATAGAGAGGCTGAAACGGATAACAACATATAAGATCCATAAAACATTTAAGAAGAAATGAGTCCAGGAAAGGTCGATGTGATAGAGCAAAGTCTGGAAAGGAATGTAACAAGATGTTAGGTGTTACCTCTAAGCGGTAGGAGTCAGAGGAACTTGCTTTTCTTCTTTTTGCTTCTGTGCATTCTATAAATCACCTACAATTAACAGGCATTCTTCTTTTTTTAATTTAGAAAAGTTATTAAATAAAAGCCTAAGGCAAGACTGGAGCTTGTGCATAAAGTGTGCTGATGACAGCAGAGGGAAAAGGCCGGCTGTCCAGGGTGGGGCCTGGAAGGAACAGCAGGGAGAGGGGAGGGAGCGGCTGGAAGAGTGCGCAGGGTCTCAGGCAGCAGGGCCGGAAGGGGGTGGAGGTGACATTCTGGAGGATTTCACGGGAGGGTGTGAGGCTTTGGTCTGTTCGGGGAACCTAGGGCCCGGGGAGCCAGGGCAGGGGGCTGGTGAGGTTCCAGTTCCTGGAGAGACCCAGGTGCATGGGGTGCCAGGGCTGCACTGGGCATGGGTGTGAAGGGTAGAGATGGCTGCTCTGGTGGAGGGGATGGTTGCAGAGGGGTGGGTGGGCATCCTCACACCCCGAGCTGCCTGGCTGCCTTGGGGGTTGTGGTCCCAGGGTGGGCCTTGGAGGAGCGGGGCGGGGAGAGCAGGGACTGAGCAGGAGGGCTGGAGCAACACAGAGGCAAGGCGGTTGTCTGTTCTTCCCAGTGGTGATGGAGCACGGGAGGCCGAACCACTGGGGGTCGGGACATAGAGGAACAGATTGTGTGTCCCAGGAACAGGAGGTCTTCGGCTGCCTACACGACCCTGATGCTCACAACTGCCGCCTGTGGCTCCAAAGTGTTTGTTGCTACATTTGGTTTGATGAGTGCCACAGGCAGTGCTGGTAGGCAGGGAGGCCTGCAGAGTCAGCGGGCAGTGGTCCCTCTGTTGCCTGCCGGGGAGGCAGGCTTTTTAGCGGGCTGATTGCTTCCTGGGGAACCCAGCAGACCTTAGAGAATGGGCACAGGAAGTTGCAGGAGCCCATGGGGCTCTCCAAGCCTTGAGTCTGTCTTCAGCTCACCCAGAACCAGCAATGACACCCCCAAACACAAATGGTTTCCTTCCTAGCTACTCTCCTGCTGTCACCCACCTGGGCAACCTGGCCAGGCGCTCACTCCCAAAGCAATGAAAGTAAAACCCAAAGGATCCAAGAGAGGAGCTGCTTCCTAGTTATTCAGCTTTTCCAACTGACACTTCTTTTGAGACAAGAGACCTTTTGTTTCCCCCAAGAGAGGGCCCCTGAGCCAGTCTGAAGACAGCCTTTCACAGTTCCCCTGGCTCAGCTGCCAGTGTCCTCCTGTTCCCCGATCTGCCATTCTTCTAACCTTCAGCTGCACAGAAATGGGAGAAGGTGGAAAAAGGGCCTTTTATAACCAAATTATCTCTGTGCATTCATCTGCCATTATGTTAATGCATTGAGAAGCCCGGCAGATGGTACAAAGTCAATTATGCTGGTGTTAAAAAGGGAGAAATTGACCTTTTTAGGACTCACTTGGATTCCAGAGCAGAGTTTGCAAACTCAGATTTCAGGCCTGGCATGTGGCCGAAGGCACAGGGTGCTCTGGAGAGGGAAGAGGGATGGAGCAGCAGGCTCTGTCCCAGACAGCCTGCCTTTTGTACCTGCACATTTTCTCAAAGAGCCCAGCGTAGCCATCACAGTTGGTCTTCTGGGTCTGCAGGATGTCAGTGAGTTTGAGGGCCTGGCGGTCCTTCTCCTGGGCAGCCTCCACGTTGTACTCTGGAGGGCAGAGGATGGGCAGTGAGGAGAGAGGAGTCCACTGCCGGTGGCACTACCCCTGCCCTTGGCTGTGCTTTTCACATAATTTGGGCTGGACTCCTTCAGCCAGGAGACAGTGCTGTGGCC
This sequence comes from Phataginus tricuspis, assembly GCA_029783875.1. Taxonomy (NCBI): domain Eukaryota; kingdom Metazoa; phylum Chordata; class Mammalia; order Pholidota; family Manidae; genus Phataginus; species Phataginus tricuspis. Next base: position 24,337,660 of record JAQQAC010020790.1, on the reverse strand, counting down.
TGCATGGAACTGGGCCCAGGCCCAGGCAAGATCTGGGAAATGATACTTCTTTGTGCAGGTGGTGGGAGGAGGAGTGGGGCATGGGCAGAGAGGAATACTGGCCCCTTAGGCCTCTGAGGAGGGGGTAGGGAGGGGTAGGGGCCCAGACAGCCCTGGGGGTGGTGCCTCTGCCTGCTGCTCCTCCCAGCACACAGCTCTGCACACAGTTGCAAGGAAGCAGCTCTCCTGTCCCTGCTGTGGCCTGAACGTCCCTCATGTTGACCACAGGTGCACTCAGCTAGTGTTAAAGCTCACCTGCCCCACGCCTCTTAGTGCGCTAGAGAGCCTAAGTCTGTAGTGACGCTGAGGCAGGAATCCCTGTGGCTTTGGGGAGCACAAAGGGAGTGTGTGTGTGTGTGTGGAGAGAGAGAGATGGTGGGGGCACTAATCAAAGTCCTACTTAGGCTTTGCATATAGGGGACTCAAGATGGTGCTGTGAGATGTGACACGGAGAACTCCTCCCAAAAACAAAAATAGTACAAAAATATAGTTAATTAATACAACTAATCCTAAAACAGCAACAACAAAGAAGGCTGAACCAGACTGCATACAGACATCATGAACAGAGCAGACCTCACGAAACAGGATAACGTACGAAAGCCTTAATCTGGCGGGATCCAGGCCCTTCCCCCACCCCAGCTCACCAGCGGGAGGAAGAGAAACGGAGTGGGTAGGGGGTGGAAGCCTGGCACTGCTGAACACCTAGCCCTGGAGATCTGCTTTGTGAGCAGAAATCTATACTGTGTGGTGCTCTGGATGCTGGGGAGCTCGGACGGGTGGAGTGTTTGGGAGACTGACACTCCGGCCGTTGTGGAGGAGGGGATCCACACCTGGTTGCTCTGTGTCAGAGGAAGGGCAGGCGGTCTGACAGGCTTCCTAGCAGTGAGAGGGCTGCTGAAGGGGTGGCGTTTGCACGGGAGAAGGGCGAGCTGGACAAGGTTGTCTGGGCGTGCTTGCCCAGCTGGTTGGGAACTTTGAGGAGCTTCAGCTGCTCCATCCTCCTGGCTCCCTACTCAGCTCCGAGGTCCCCCACTGTGACACACAGCCGGCTGAGCCTTCCTACTGGCCAGACAGGTAGTTACTGCGCAGGCGTCAGGACAGCCAGAAAACTACAAAACACTCTTAAGAGAAATTAAAGAGGACACTAATAAATAGAAATTCACCCCATGCTCTTGGCTAGAAAGAGTTAATATTGTCAAAATGGCCATGCTGCCCAAAGCAATATACGGATTCAATGCAATCCCTATCAAAATACCTACAGCATTCTTCAATGAACTAGAGCAAATAGTTCTAAAATTCATATGGAACCACAAAAGACACCAAATAGCCAAAGCAAATTCTGAGAAGGAAGAATAAAGCAGGGGGAATTTCGCTCCGTGACTTCAAGCTCTACTACAAAGCCACAGTAATCAAGACAATTTGGTACTGGCACAAGAACAGACCCATAGACCAGTGGAACACAATAGAGAGCCCAGATATAAACCCAAGCATATATGGTCAATTAATATACGATAAAGGAGCCATGGATATACAATGGGGAAATGACAGCCTCTTCAACAGCTGGTGTTGGCAAAACTGGACAGCTACATTTAAGAGAGTGAAACTGGATTACTGTCTAACCCCATATACAAAAGTAAACTCAAAATGGATCAAAGACATGAATGTAAGTCATGAAACCATAAAACTCTTAGAAAAAAATATAGGCAAAAATCTCTTGGACATAAACATGAGCAACTCCTTCATGAACATATCTCCCAGGCAAGGGAAACAAAAGCAAAAATGAACAAGTGGGACTATACCAAACTAAAAAGCTTCTGTACAGCAAAGGATACCATTAGTAGAACAAAAAGGCATTCTACAGTATGGGAGAATATATTCATAAATGACATATCTGATAAGGGGTTGACATCCAAATCATATAAAGAGCTCACATACCTCAACAAACAAAAAGCAAATAAGCCAATTAAAAAATGGGCAGAGTAGCTGAACAGACACTCCTCCAAAGAAGAAATTCAGATGGCCAACAGGCACATGAAAAGATGCTCCACATCACTAGTCATCAGAGAAATGCAAATTAAAACCACAATGAGATATCATCTCACACCAGTTAGGATGGCCACCATCCAAAACACAAACAACAACAAATGTTGGTGAGGATGTGGAGGAAAGGGAACCCTCCTACACTGCTGGTGGGCATGTAAATTAGTTCAACCATTGTGGAAAGTAGTATGGAGGTTCCTCAAAAAACTCAAAATAGAAATACCATTTGACCCAGGAATCCCACTCTTAGGAATTTACCCTAAGAATGCAGCAGCCAGTTTGAAAAAGACAGATGCACGCCTATGTTTATCGCAGCACTATTTACAATAGCCAAGATATGGAAGCAACCTAAGTGTCCATCAGTAGATGAATGGATAAAGAAGAGGTGGTACATATACACAATGGAATATTATTCAGCCATAAGAAGAAAACAAATCCTACCATTTGCAACAACATGGATGGAGCTAGAGGGTATTATGCTCAGTGAAATAAGCCAGGTGGAGAAAGGCAAGTATCAAATGATCTCACTCATATGTGGAGTGTAAGAACAAAGCAAAAACTGAAGGAACAAAACAGCAGCAGACTCACAGAACCCAAGAACGGACTAACAGTTACCAAAGGGAAAGGGACTGGGGAGGATGGGTGGGAAGGGAGGGATAAGGGGGAAAAAGGGCATTACAATTAGCGCACATAATGTAGTGGGGGTGGGGGTTGGGTGCGGGCATATGAGGAAGGCAGTATAACACTAAGAAGACAAATAGTGATCCTATAACATCTCACTACGCTGATGGACAGTGACTGTAATGGGGTATGTAGTGGGGACTTGATAATAGGGGGAGTCTAGTAACCATAATGTTTTTCATGTAATTGTATATTATTAATAGCAAAATTTTAAAATAATGAGAAAAAAAAGAAAAAAAGTCTTACTTAATGTTCTGTTTCTGATCCTGCCCCCTTGAGGCTCAGGCTTAGCTGCTGAGGCTGCGGTGGGAGGGTCAGACTCCCCTACCTGTGTCAGGTGAGTTCAGCCTCTCAGCTGCATCCCTAACTGCTCCAGTGGAAAAGCCCAGGACATAAGGTCAGGAGAGCCCTGCTGGTCCTATGTCACAGGGAAAACACTAGATTCTACCGCACCACCAGTGTGGAGTGGGCTTGCCAGGAAGGCCAGGATGGAGGAAGGCTGCCTCTGGGTGAAGAGCCTTAGCTCTGGCCACGGACTGTAGGCAGAGGGCCACATGGGACCCCCCAGCCAATGCCCCTTCATGGAGACTGTTAGCATAGTTTCACCCTCCTTGGCGAGCCCTTGGTTATTCAACCCAACACCTGGGAGCCCCTCTTTACCTTCTGTCTCACTCCAAATACACTGGTGACCAAGTGAATCCCAGAAATACTCCCCTGGGAACAGGGCCCTGTAGGCTGTGGCATCAAGGGGTCCTAGAGCCAGTGGCACCACAGGTGGGCTTACCTATGTGGTGGCAGATCCAGATCCAGATTGCACGAACCCTTTCCAAGTCACTGTGGGCTTCCTGGAGCAGGTCGCTCACCAGCTCGTCCAGGCCACTCTTGACTGTCACCTGGGGAGTTGTGGGGGGCTATGTTAGGGCCTAGATGAGGGCTGTGGGAGCCCTGCACCCTGCCACTTCCAGTCAGGGCTGCTTTTCCTCTAGGCAGAGGAGGTGGAAAGGCCCAGAGGGACAAAGGCTGGCTTGATGGAAGCTCTCAGGAGGGGGCTGACCAGCTGTATCACTGGCCCTAGAGCCGCCACGTCTTTTCTCTGTAGATCCTGGGGCTGGCCAGGTGAGCATCTGGGTAGCTATAGTAACCCCATGTCATGGTCAGTACTCACCACAGGAATCCACATAAAACTCGAATGGCCTTTTGTGCAGAAATGCAAGTCAATGCTCAAATTCATATGGAATTACAAGAGACCCAGAATAGCTATAACAATTTTGAGAAAAGAAGAACAACCATTGGAGGATTCACATTTCTGGATTTCAAAACTCACTATAGAACTACAGTTATCAAAATAAGTGTGGTACTGACATAAGGATCATATAGACAAGTGGAATAGAATTAAGAGTCCAGAAAACCCATACATCTATGGCTAATTAAATTTTGACGAGGGTGCCAAGTTCATTCAATGGGGAAAGAATAGTCTCCTTAACAAAGGGTGCTGGAAACTGGGTATCCACAAGCAAAAGAATGAAACTGGAGACCTACCTCACAGCAAATACAAACATTAACTCAGAAAGGACCCATGACCAAGGTATAAGAATTTAAACCATAAGACTCTTAGAAGAAAACATGGGTAAATCATCAGGACCTTGGATTTGGCTGTGATTCTTAGATATGATACCAAAAGCATGATGTACAAAAGAAAAAACATATGAATTAAGTTTCATAACAGTAAAAAGCTTTTGCACATCAAAGAACATTACTAAAAAGTGGAAGGACAACTTATGGAATGGGAGAAAATATATGCAAATCAAATATTTGGTAAGGTTTAATATCCAGACTATATAAACAACTCCTACAACTTGACAACAAAAAGCAAACAACCCAATTTTGAAATGGGCGCAGGACTTGAATATATATTTCTTTAAATACATATAAAGATGGTCAACATCTTTAGTTATGCAAATCAAAACCACAAGATACCACGGCACATGCCCTAGGATGGCTAGAGTCAAAAAGACAGATAAAAAAAAATAATAAGTGTTGACAAGAAGTGAGAAATTAGAACGCTTGTACGTTGCTGGTGGAAATATAAAATGGTCCAGTTGCTGTGGATAACAGTTTGCTGGTTCCTCAAAAAGTTAAACATAGAATTACCATAAGATCCAGTTATTCCACTCCTAGGTATATACCCCAGAGAACTGAAGACAGGAACTCAAACAGGTACTTGTTCACCAATGTTCACTGCAGCATTATTCACAATAGCCACAAGGTAAAAATAACCCAAGTGTCTATCACAGACAAATGTAGAGAGAAAAGGTGGCAAATCCATACAATGGAATATTATTCATCCATCAAAAAGAATGAAGCTCTAATACATGTTGCAGCAAGGAGGAATACTGAAAACATGATGCTAAGGGAAAGAAGCCAGACACCAAAGGACATATCCTGTATGAGTCCATTTACAGGAAATATCTAGCAGGTGCAAATTCATAGAGTCCGAAAACAGACTGGAGGTGACCAGGGGCTGCGAGGGGGGAGGATGGGGGTGGTATCACTGAATGGACGCAGAGTTTCAGTTTGGGGTGATGTGGGGAGTAGAGAGTGGTGATGGTTGTACAACACTGTGAATGTCATTAATGCCACCACACACACACACACACACACACACACACACACACAGAACAAGTAAGGTTTGGTTGTAGGGGCCCTCAGGAGGAACCAGTTGGAGCTGCTAGAAAGGCAGCCCTGACCCTGTTCAGTCTTTCTGGAGAAGCTGGGCAAGGGGGCACTTAGTTCTGCAATAGCTGCTCACGCCTCCTGCAGCCCCACCTGGGGTGCTCCCCGACCCACCCTTTCCAGGCACCACTCCGCCACTCGCTCAGAGCCCAGGACCCACTTTCTGACCACAAGCAGATCTCTGGCCCGTCTTCTGTCTCCCACTCACCCACATGCTGTCTGCCTCTGTTTCTTCGACGTCCAGCTCCCACTCCACAGTCCTTGTCTTTGGGAAAGCCCAGGGCCTAGAACAGCCTCCCGCATGCTGCAGACCTGGCTGACCCCAAGCTTGCTGGGGTTTCTGGTCCCTTTGGTCCCCACCTCCTGCCTCCCCACTCCCAGCTGGGCCTGGCTTGCCTGGGCGCCCGCTGCTCTGTGGTCTGGCCTCAGCTGGGCTCCTGAATGAGCAACCGATTTCATCCCTGCTGGCAGCCATACAACACACTCCATCCTCGGCAGACCCTGGACACCACTTCCTGCCCTTCCCTCTCATAGACCAGCGGCATCGGACTTAAGGAGGCCCAGGCAGGCCTTCCTGCCTCCTGCTCCTGGTGTCCCCTCTCCGTGCAGCTCAGCCGGCCCCCGCCTCCCGCTCCTGAGGCAGTGCCCTGTTCACCTGTGTCCCTCCCTCCTCCTTCCCGTCCTGCCGTCTCCTCATCTGGCCTCTCTGTCTTCGCCAGGCTCCTGGGGGGCCCTCTCTGCACTCCCTCCCCCTCCACTCCTAGTTTGTTCCGTAGTCTGCTGGTCTGACTGCGGCCTCTGCCCTCCTAGAGCTGCTCCTCTGAGGTAGGAGTGCTCCAGGGCTGGAGGCACAGGAATGGGCCTGTCCTAGTGGCCTGACCTCACGTGACTAGTGTGCGGCTCATGCTGTCGTCCACACCTGCCCTTGGGGAGCGCTCTCTCACCTCCTTGAACATGGATCCTTTTTGGTCTTGCCCGACCTCAGGTGGCTCCAGGCCCTTCAGACCCCTGCTAACATCTATTCTATGACTTCAGCTCTTAGCTAAACTTGATGGCTCCCTGTCAGCGTTTCCAGCCCGGACATCTCCAGGATGGGTCTGGCTCTGTGTGCGATGTCCAGCTGCCCAGTGGCTATTTCCACTGGATCGTCTACAGGACTAGAACCTATCAGCCCCCCATACGAACTCATCATCCCTCGAGACTTGCCGCCTCTCCCTTGCCCCTGTGCTGAGGAACTGCCCTCCCCCCATCAGTTAACTCACTCCAGCAACCCGCAAGCCCCTCTCCCCGCCTTCCACCTCACTCTGCACACACTGGGGACTGAGTCCACCCCCTCTGCCTCCAGTTCAGTGTTGACCTTTCTGGTCCTCTGTTCTGAATGTCCCACTCAATCCAGGTTGTGCCTCTTCTTGCCAGGACAACTGGATGTCCCCCTACTGATGTCCCTCCTCGAATCGGACTTGATCCATTCTCCTGTTCATGTGCTCAACTCCACAAACAAGGCTCCGAGTACCTACCATGTGCCGGCCACGGGGTGGTCTTCCTCAGACTGTCGCCGCTCTCCCTGCTTTCCAGCCCTTACTCTGACTTTGGCAGTGGGTCTGGATCCTTGGCCCCCTAACCAGACTTTCTGTGGCAAGGCTTCTGCCCGCCTCCCATGGTCCTGGTGTGTCCCTACTGTTTCGGCTCTTACAGCGGCCCCTCCAACCCTGCCCGAGATGTGCTCAGGCCCAGAGGTTGTGAGAGCCTGGCAGCCCCATGCTCCCGGGGAGAGCATGGCTGTGGCTGGGAGTCCCGGGTCCTCCCCTACCCTGTCGCTCTCTGCCTTCATGGGCTGAGGCTGGCATGGCTCAGCAGCAGCAGTGCCCACCTGGGCAAAGGGAGGGCAGGCTAGGGCTGGCCAGAGGGGCCTGCCTGCCAGTTGGGGCTGCAGGGTGGGCAGCCTGGGGTGAGAGTGTCAGGACTGTGAGTGGGGTGCGAATGCAAGGGCTTCTGTCCTGGGCAGGGGCGTGCTGCCTTGGGCTTTCTGCCCTCCATCCAAATGCTGTGACAAGGCACTCTGGCTCATCCAGCCAAGGGGCCTAGGATGTATTTGGGAGGGGCAGGGGGAGAGGCCTTGCTATCCTGACTCAGAGAATTCCAGGTTATCTTGGGGGGCATGTAGGCAGAGGGGAGCTGGCTCTCCTACCTGTGATGCACAGGTGTCCAGTTTCTCAAACTGCTGCAAGTCCAGGAGCATGGATTTTAGGCTGGACCGATCCCAGGGGTAGGCTGGAAACACAGGGAGGCTTGGTCAGCTTCTGAGACCTGCTGATGAGGGTGGCCTGGCTCGGGCCTTCCTGGCTTTCTGAGGAGCTATGACTGCCTAACCTTTAACATAATTCTCAGAGCCCCAACAGCTATATCCCCTAGAAGGGTTTGGGAACTATGGCAACTCTTCTAGTCTTCTTGGAGACCCACGGAGACCATAAACCTATATGTGGACCCTGGGAAATCAGAAGTAAAGAAACTGGTTTCATCCCAGTTAACTCAGCAGTGGCCCAGATGGGTTGATGATGGACGTCCCTTCTCCCCAGCATCAGTTTTCTGCAGACTTCTGGCTAACTTTTCCAGAAATGAGTGCTCACTGGGAAGTTAACCCCTGATGGGCTGATAGGGAGAAAGCTGCAGGGCGGACTCAGGCCACCTGGGTCTCTGTGGGGTGAGGTGGGTTGGCACCCAGAGAGGCTTCCTCCCTTGCCCATGGGCAGCTGGAGAGTGGAGCACCCCAAGAAGGCCGAGGTACTATGGGGAGACCCCTGAGGGAGGCTGGGCCTCAGAGTCTCTCACCTATGTCCAGCCTTTCCCGTAGGAATCCTGGACACAGGACTGCCCCCGTCAGCCGCTGCAGGGCTGAACGACCCATGGAGGATGTGCAGCGAACCCCTGTCCCAGCCCCAAAGAGAGCCTGGGCTCTGGCAAGCTCCTTCTTATTCAAGGCCCCCTGATTCAAGGTGACCCAAATCAGGCAAGCTGCAGGGAGCCCAGGGATAGGGCTGAAGGGCTCTGGTCCCCTGACTCAGGAGGGCCCTCCTCAGCCCGCCATCTCAGGAGCCTCCACATGTTGGGTGAGTGAGGGGTGCTGATGGGATGCCAGGGGGGGCAGCATGCGTGGGAAGAGCAGAGTGAGCAGTGGGTCTGTGGGAGGCCTGGGTTCTGGGCAGGCCTGATCTCCATGACGTCCACCTCTCTGCGGGGCAAAGGACCCAGCTACTGGGCCTCAGGTGCACACCCGGGGCACGCGGGAGAGTGGATGCGATGGCAGATCACGTAGTAAGGTCAATGTCACTCTGCTCCCTGGGAGGGCATGGGCGTTCTCTGCAGGCAAGTGTGGGAACAGGGAAGCGGGCTGCGGCTGCACCCACACCTCGGCAATCCCCCAAGGGCCTTGACAGTCCTCTTCCTTGGTGCTGTAGACGCAAGGGATGTGGTGAGAGGCAGGGGGCCAGGGGGTCACCACCGGCTCTGGCCCGAGCTGCTCCCTGACCCTCTCTGGGCCAGCATCGGATGAGAGGCAGTGCTGGTTAGGGAGTGAGCCGATGGCCATCACAGAGGAGCTCCCTGTGGCTGTCAGGAGCAGGCCACTGGATCCCACTGCCTTTCCCCACTGCTCCAAGATCCCTTCCTATTAGGCCCCAGGCCTTCCTCCTTCTCAGCCCCAGACTGGATTTGGTCCGGCACATTCCTCAAGGCCACCCCTTAGCGCTCCCCGTCTCCCTGCCGCCACACTGCACCGCCCCTGGGGGGCTGGTCCCTCTGACCTGAGGCCTCTGACTGGGTTCTTGCCATGTCACACGCTCTGACACGTCCACAATCTGAGGGCTGCTCCTCCCCACGAGGGGGCAGGCTGTGTGGCGGGCAGGCAGTGCGTGCGGACGCTGCTGGGAGCTGCGTCTCATCCAGCAACCTAGCATTTTCTTTCTTCATTTTTAGGCTCCTTCTGTAAGGACCCAGGCACTTCCTGGATCCCTGTAAATCCTTCTGGCCCGTATGGCGTCGCACTGGGGCCCCCCTGAAGCCCAGCGCCATCAGGACTCGCCCCTCTGGGGCTGGAGCCGGGACTCCCCGTCTTCCATGGCCTGGGCCACCACCAGTTCCTACCCTGTGCGGCCCCAGTGCCGCTGGTGTCCAGCCAGCGCCACAGAAGAGACCAGAGCAGGGACGCTGCAGCAGGCGGAGCCGAGCCCCCCCGCCCCCCGCACTCCCAAAGCCCTTTTCCTCCAAGGAATCTGGCTCCTGCCAGTTTCTGACAAAGGCCATTGGGTGACTCAGGTGGATCTGAAGTGGCCATACACATTTAACAGGCTTCTGCTCAGAGCAGTTCTGTAAATGAGGTGTCCCTGCCCCCATTTAGAAGAAAGATGGCATTTCTAAAATGGACCAAAAACCTTATTACTAGTTTTACCCTTTTTTGGTTCCATTTTACAAAATGCGAACATTAAAAATACAATGGTTTGTGCTTCATTAAATTTATCTTCTGAGCAGGTTATGTAAGATCCAAATACGATTTTGCACAGATAAATTTAAAATACCAGTGACATTAACTGAACTATTCTAATATTACAGCAAAACAATGGGAAGAAGGGCCAAGCTTACCAAACCTTAGATGCAATCTGCTTTCCTGAGGGGGAGACTGAGGCCCAGGGGAACTGAGTCAGGGACAAAAGCAGCATTTGAACGCACGCCATCTATCACCCAATTCAGGGTTTCTTCCTCTGCCCCATTCTGCTTATTCACATGCCTCCTGCTTTATAGATGCTTGGCATTCCATTTAAAGTGAACACAATTCTCAATTCTGTTTTAATATGTTTCCCGTCGTGGGCTGTCCTGTTATTGGTGGGGTGATACTTTAGCTTTGGGGTCACATCTAGTGTGTAGGCTTTTCATTTCTCCACCTGTGTCCATGCGAGACATTGCTAATCAATCATGAGATTCCTCCCTTGAGCCCAGACAGATTCTCAGCACAGTGCTGCAGAGATCCATTTCCAATTGAATGGACTGGCCCAAGAGGCTAAGCCAATTTGCTGTCTCCAAGAATGGCTCTGGAGAAGGCTCTGCCACTTACCATGGGCATCTTTTGCTCCAGGCTGCCGGGCTCTTGTGTTTCCATTTTTATCACCTTGTAAACCTGTAATATCCCAAAGGTCAGAAGTGGAGACATTTAGAAGAAATATAAATGCAAGCACAAAATGTTTCTTGTACCAACACTTTGTTTCCATCTACATTCCTTGGTAGAGTAATGAGGATTCAAAATAGTAGCTAGCATTTATTGTGCACTTATTGGCTTGTGCTTTATGCTTTATACTGACTATCTCGTTTAACTTCACAACAATCCTATGAGGGATGTTGAATTATTTTCCACCTTTTATACATGATGAAATTGAGTTCAACAGAGAGGTTAAGCTATTTGCCTAAGGTCCCAGAGCTGACCTCTGAATTCAGCCAGTCAACTCCCAGGGCCTGTCCTCTCCATACCTGGCCACCTTCCTGAGCCCCTGACAGATGAAGGCTGCAGGATCAGGCAGCCTAGGAGGGCCCATCCTGGCCCAGTGAGTGGACATGGAGACCCAGGTTCCAATTGAGCTACAAGAGGGACAGATTCAAGGACAGGATGAGAAGGGAGTGGAGGAGAAATTGTGGGCCTGGGCCTGGACCTGTGCACACTGCATCAAAAGCAGCCAAGTGTGATGGCTAAAAGCACAGGTTCACGTTGGCGGTTATTTCACCTCGAGTCTCACTTGCTGATCTAAAAAGTGGGAATAATACTGGTATATGTGAAAGGGTTAAAAAGTTAATGAATGTAAAGTTCATGGACAGACTTAGCTGTGCATGCCACTCTTTGAACAGTCCATAAATGGTATCTAAAAACAGCAACACTCTGTGATGAAATTCATCTTCAGCTAAAAATCTTGTGTTACCCACACCTAATTGCAGAGACTCAAGGGCAGTGGTTGTTGGGGATGCAGGAGAGTGTCCCTCAGGAAGATGATGTCATGCTCTGCCTCTTTCCAGTGTGTAGACCCAGGTCACGGGGCTCTGGCCCATTAAGTTGCCCTCAATCCTCCCTGCCAGCCCTGAGCACATGAACAGCCCTGTATGTACATACACTTAGCCAAGGAGAGCTTCTTGAGCAGCTGTGGCATGGCATCTTGTGGGTGGACCTCCACAGTCAGATGTGTCCCTGCAGAAGAATAGGATGCACCATTTTCAGACAGATGCTGCTAGGAAAGGGTACAATGCCCCACGTCAGATGTTTGAACAACAAAACAATTGGTTTGGGGGCTTTGGGGGAATATATGAGTAATTCTGGTTTAAAAAAAACAAGCGGACTATTTCCAAATCCAGGCAAGATGGAGTAAGCACGTTCCACTTCATCTCTCCCACTGAATGCAACTATAAACCTGGGAAAGCCAGGCGCAACTATTTGAGGACTATGTAAAGTAAGTGACAGAAGGAAAATTGGGGAAGATTAGAACTTACAGCATTAGCAAATTAGCAGCGAGTTCACCATTCCTCTCCCACTATGGTTACTTAGACTGGACTCAAAGATAGCCCCAAGCCCAGAAGAACACAATAGATGCAAATAAAAAGTGCTGCAAGAGAAGCCCTTTCTTCTGGGTTTTGGTGTGAGAAAGGAAACCTCTGAATCAGAGAGGGTGGACAAAATCCCCTAATGTGTTTATCCCTTTTTCTGTTATCTCCTCACTCAGCACCCAGAAAATTCTGTTGATAGTAGTGCAGCAGTGATGCTGGTGGCCAGCCAGGCACTTAAGACTTTGAGGGAGGGCACCAGAGAAGCTATGATTCCCAAGAGGCTGGGGGCAAATATTGTTTTTTCTCTCTGTTCTCCACTGATCACCTCCAGATGCAGACACAGTTGGAAGAAGTGCCTTGCAGAGCGGGGAAACTAAAGTCCCAACTTTTGGGCTGGAAACTGGGAAGTGGGCTATGAAGAGGATGGAGCTGAAGAAGGCAAATCCATAGAGTTACAGATGAACTCCTGTGGTCATCTTTGAGTTGTGCATTCATAGATCTCATTCTAAACATCAAATCAGTCTTTGAGACCTGACCTATAGGATAAACCAATGCCCAGAGTGGCCACTGGGTGGTGCATTGTACTGGAAAGATCTGCATAGCATTGCAAAGGCTACAATCCAAAATTACTCAGCATAGTGAGACCCAGGAAAATCTCAACTTGAAAAAGAAAAGATAATCAACAGATGCTAACTCCAGGATGACACAGATTTTGGAATTATTAGACAAAGCCTTTAAAACAACCATGACCATGTTCTAAAAATTGAGGGTAAACAGTCTTGAAATCAATGGAAAGATATGTAAAGTATCAGCAAAAAATCAGAGGCTAAAAAGAAGAAACAAATGGAAACTTTAGAACTAGAAAATAGAGTAGTTTTAGAAATTCTTTGGCTATGCTCAATAGCAGAATGGAAATGACAGATAAGAGTCAGTGAACTGGAAGATAATCAATAGAAATGATCCAATATGAATAACAGAGCGATAGAAAGTGAACAGTGCCTCAGAAACCTGTGGGACAATACCTAAGGGTCTAAAATTCATACTGTTGAAGTTCCAGAAGGAGAGGAGAAATAGTGTAGTGCAGAAAAAAATATTTGAAGAAACAATTAAGGAAATCAAAAGCTGGTTCTTTGAAAAGATCAGTAAAATCGATAAACCTGTAACCAGACTGACCAAGAAAAAAGAAGTAAGACACAAATCCAGAACTGAGATACCAATATCAGGAACAAAATGGGTGGTATTACCACAGACACCATATATATTAAAAGAATAATAAGGGAATACTATAAATAACTCTATGCAACTTAATTCTGCAACTTAGATGAAACAGACCAATTCCTTGAAAGCTACAAACTACCAAAATTCACCGAACCAATAGATAACCTTACTTCTACATCTATTCTGAAAACCAGATTAGTAGTTCAAAACCTTTTAAAAAGAAAGAAACAAACAAATTCCAGGCTCAGAAGACTTCACTGGAAAATTCAAATAAATATTTAAAAAGAAATAACACTGAAGATGGCGGTGTGAGCAGGGTGGCAGAAATCTCCTCCCAACACTATATTTATCTATGAAAATACAGCAAATACAACTATTCCTAAAAGAGAGACCAGAATACACAGGAAAGCGCACAGGGTGCACCTACACCTGAGAGGACTCGGCACCCTGCGAGGTGGGTAAGATACGGAGCCGCGACCCAGTGGGACACAAGCACTCCCCCACCCCAGCGCACCGGCGGGAGGAGAGGATTCAGAGCTGGGAGGGAGTGGAAGTACACCCCGCGGAATAACCAGCCCCGGTGATCTGCGCGGGGAGCGCTGACACACATCGCGCAGTGTAGTGGAGATTGGAGAGACAGAGGGTGCAGGGTCTGAGCGGGGAATGCGCCAGGGTGCTTGCAGCCGGCTACCGGGAAGGAAAAAAAAAAAAGAAGAAGAAAAGCGTGCGCTTTTTTCAGCAGTCTTGAAGAGACAGGAACCCAGCAGAGGAGCCGGATCGCCCTGGCACACTCAGCCCAGCAGGCTGGGAGTCCTGGGGAGTTTCGGACCCCTTAGCTGGCAACTGGGAAGGGGTGGCCACACTCAGACTTCCCACAGAGGTCAACAGCCTGCCATTAATTCCCACCATGGCCAGAGCTATAAAGGGCCCTGTGGAGTGGTGCAGCCACGGCTGTGGAATAGTGGAGCAACAGAGCCACCTACAGCATCCCCACAGAATCCACTCCCAGGGGCGTTTTTTTTCTTCTATTTCTTTTTCTTTTTTTCTTTTCTTTCTTTCTTTATTTTTCTTATTTTTTTTCCTTTTTAAAGTCTTAAAGAGCCCAGCCGGCGTATGTGGCAACTACCAGTGACCACTTCTATAGCCATGAAAAGACAGGAATATGATCCAGACTAAGATCAACCAGACAACCCCAGAGAGGGAGCCTGAAGGGATGGAAATACACAGCCTTCCTGAAAAAGAATTCAGAATAAAAGTCATAATCATGCTGACAGATCTACAGAGAAATGTGCAAGAGCTGAGGAAGGAAGTGAGGGAAGTGAGGAAAGACAATGCAGAAATCAGACAAGCCATCGACGGGCTTAAAAGCAGACTGGATGAGATGCAAGAGACTGTTAATGGAATAGAAATCAGAGAACAGGAATACAGAGAAGCTGAGGCAGAGAGAGATAAAAGGATCTCTAGGACCGAAAGAATATTAAGACAACTGTGTGACTAATCCAAACGGAACAATATTCGCATTATAGGAGTACCAGAGGAAGAAGAGAGAGAAAAAGGGATAGAAAGTGTCTTTGAAGAAATAATTGCTGAAAACTTTCCCACGCTGGGGAAGGAAACAGTCTCGCAGTCCACAGAAGCCCACAGATCTCCCAACACAAGGGACCCAAGGAAGACAACACCAACACACATAATAATTAAAATGGCAAAGATCAAAGATAAGGACAGAGTATTAAAGGCAGCTAGAGAGAGAAAGAAGATCAACTACAAAGGAAAACCCATCAGGCTATCATCAGACTTCTCAACAGAAACCTTACAGGCCAGAAGAGAATGGCATGATATATTTAATGTAATGAAACAGAAGGGCCTCGAACCAAGAATATTGTATCCAGCACGATTATTATTTAAATATGATGGAGGGATTAAACAATTTCCAGAGAAGCAAAAGCTGAGAGAGTTTGCCTCTCATAAACCATCACTACAGGATATCTTAAATGGACTGCTCTAGAAAAAGCACCCGTAAGGCTAAAAAGATGTCACCAGTGAAAATAAAATCATAGCAAAGAAAGCAGACCATCCAAATACTAACTACAGGCAAAGAATAAAACACCTACTATATAAGGAATGGAGGAGGAAGAATAAGAAGGGAGAGATAAAGAAACATCAGACAGTGTTCACAATAACTTAACAAGAAAGTTAAGTTAGATTGTTAGATATCAAAGAAGCATCCCCTGAACCTTTGGTAACCATGAATCTAAAGCCAGCAATGACAATAAGTACATATCTATCAATAATCACCCTAAATGTAAAGACACAGAGTAACAGAATGGATAAAAAAGCAAGACCCATCTACATGCTGCTTACAAGAGACTCACCTCAAACCCAAAGATATACACAGACTAAAAGTGAAGGGATGGAAAAAGATATTTCATGCAAACAACAAAGAGAAAAAAGCAGGTGTTGCAGTACTTGTATCAGATAAAATAGACTTCAAAACAAAGAAAGAAGCAAGAGATAAAGGACATTACATAATGATAAAGTGGTAAGTCCAACAAAAGGATATAACCATTATAAATATATATGCACCCAACACAGGAGCGCCAGCATATGTGAAACAAATACTAACAGAATTGAAGGAGAAAATAGACAACAATGCATTCATTTTAGGAGACTTCAACACACCACTCACTCCAAAGGACAGATCAACCAGACAGAGAATAAGTAAAGACACAGAGGCACTGAACAACACACTAGAACAGATGGACCTAACAGACATCCAGAACTCTGCACCCAAAAGCAGCAGGATACACATTCTTCTCAAGTGCACATGGAACATTTTCCAGAATAGACCACATACTAGGCCACAAAAAGAACCTCAGTAAATTAAAAAATATTGAAATCCTACCAACCAACTTCTCAGATCACAAAGGTATAAAACTAGAAATAAATTTCAGAAAGAAATCAAAAAGGCTCACAAA
The DNA here is from genome assembly GCA_029783875.1 of Phataginus tricuspis. Lineage (NCBI taxonomy): Eukaryota > Metazoa > Chordata > Mammalia > Pholidota > Manidae > Phataginus > Phataginus tricuspis. The sequence continues at coordinate 24,321,401 of JAQQAC010020790.1, read as the reverse complement.
TACATGGAGACTTAACAACATTCTCCTAATTAATCAATTGGTTAACGACCAAATCAAAACAGAAATCAAAGAATATATGGAGACTAATGACAAAAACAACAACACAAAGCCACAACTTCTGTGGGACGCAGCAAAGGCAGTTCTAAGAGGAAAATATATTGCAATCCAGGCCTATTTAAAGAAGGAAGAACATTCCCAAATGAACAGTCTAAAGACACAATTACTGAAATTGGAAAAAGAAGAACAAATGAGGCCCAAAGTCACCAGAAGGAGGGACATAATAAAGATCAGAGAAGAAATAAATAAACTTGAAAAGAATAAAACAATAGAAAAAGTCAATGAAACCAAGAGCTGATTCTTTGAAAAAATAATCAAAATCGACAAACCCCTAGCCAGACTCATTAAGAGAAAAAGAGAATCTACACACATAAACACAATCAGAAATGAGAAAGGAAAAATAATGATGGACCCCACAGAAATACAAAGAATTATAAAAGAATATTATGAGAATCTATATGCTAACAAGCTGGAAAACCTAGAAGGAACGGACAACTTCTTACAAAAATACAACCTTCCAAGACTGACCAAGCAAAAAACAGAAAAACTAAACAGACCAAACACCAGCAATGAAATAGAAGCAGTAATCAAAAAACTACCCAAGAACAAAACCCTGGACCAGATAGATTCACCTCTGAATTCTACCAGACATATACAGAAGAAATAACACCCATTCTCCTTAAAGTTTTCCAAAAAATAGAAGAGGAGGGAATACTTCCAAACTCATTCTATGAAGCCAGCATCACTCTAATACCAAAACCGGGCAAAGACCTCACCAAAAAAGAAAATTACAGACCAATATCTCTGATGAACGTAGATGCAAAAATTCTCAACAAAATATTAACAAACCAAATTCAAAAATACATCAAGAAGATCATACATCATGGGGATGCAAGGATGGTACAACATTCGAAAATCCATCAACATCATCCACCACATCGACAAAAAGAAGAACAAAAACCCCACGATCATCTCCATAGATGCTGAAAAAGCATTTGACAAAATTCAGCATCCATTCATGATTAAAACTCTCAACAAAATGGGTATAGATGGCAGGTACCATATATCATAAAGGCCATATATGACAAACCCACAGCTAACATCATACTTAACAGCGAGAAGCTGAAAGCTTTTCATCTAAGATCAGGAACAAGAGAGGGATGCCCACTCTCTCCACTGTTATTCAACATAGTACTGGAGATCCTAGCCACAGCAATCAGACAAAACAAAGACATAAAAGGCATCCAGATTGGTAAAGAAGAAGTCAAATTGTCACTATTTGCAGATGACATGATACTGTACATAAAACACCCTAAAGATTCCACTCCAAAACTACTAGAACTAATATCTGAATTCAGCAAAGTTTCAGGATACAAAATTAACACACAGAAATCTGTTGCTTTCCTATACACTAACGATGAAGTAACAGAAAGAGAAATCAGAAAAACAATTCCATTCACAATTGCATCAAAAAGAATAAGATACCTACGAATAAACCTAACAAAGAAAGTGAAAGACCTGTACTCTGAAAACTACAAGACACTCCTAAGAGAAATTAAAGAGGACACTAACAAAAGGAAATGCATCCCATGCTCTTGTCTAGGAAGAATAAATGGCTATACTACCTAAAGCAATCTACAGATTCAATGCAATCCCTATCAAACTACCAACAGCTTTCTTCAATGAACTGGAACAAATAACTCTAAAATTCATATGGAACCAGAAAAGACCCCAAATAGCCAAAGCAATTCTGAGAAGGAGGAATAAAACAGGGGGAATTATGCTCCCTGACTTCGAACTCTACTACAAAGCCACAGTAATCAAGACAATTTGGTATTGGCACAAAAACAGACCCACAGACCAGTGGAACAGAATAGAAAATCCAAACATTAACCCAAACATTTACAGCCAATTAATATTTGATAAAGGAGCCTTGGATATACAATGGGGAGATGACAGCCTCTTCAGCAGCTGGTGTTGGAAAAACTGGACAGCTACATGTAAGAGAATGAAACTGCACTACTGTCTAACCCCATACAGAAAGGTAAACTCAAGGTGGATCAAAGACCTGAATGCAAGGCATGAAACCATAAAACTCATAGAAAAAAACATAGGCAAAAATCTCTTGGACATAAACATGAGCAACCTCTTCATGAACATATCTCCCCAGGCAAGGGAAACAAAAGAAAAAATGAACAAGTGGGACAATATCAAGCTGACTTCTGTACAGCAAAGGACACCATCAGTAGGACAAAAAGACATCCTACAGTATGGAAAAATATATTCATAAATGACGTATCTGATAAGGGGTTGACATCCAAAATATATAAAAAACTCATGCACCTTAACAAATAAAAAGCCAATAATCCAATTAAGAAATGGGCAGAGGACATGAATAGACACTTCTCTAAAGAAGAAATTCAGATGGCCAACAGGCACATGAAAAGATGCTTCACATAGCTGGTCATCAGAGAAATGCAAATTAAAACCACAATGAGATATCACCTCACACCAGTGAGGATGGCCAACATCCAAAACACAAACAACAACAAATGTTGGCGAGGATGTGGAGAAAAGGGAACCCTCCTACACTGCTTGTGGGAATGCAAATTAGTTCAACCATTGTGGAAAGTAGTATGGAGGTTCCTCAAAAAACTCAAAATAGAAATACCATTTGACCCAGGAATTCCACTCCTAGGAATTTACCCTAAGACTGCAGCAGCCCAGTTTGAAAATGACATATGCACCCCTATGTTTATCGCAGCACTATTTACAATAGTCAAGAAATGGAAGCAACCTAAGTGTCCATCAGTAGATGAATGGATAACGAAGATGTGGTACATATACACTGTGGAATATTATTCAGCCATAAGAAGAAAACAAATCCTACCATTTGCAACAACATGGATGGAGTAAGAGGGTATTATGCTCCGTGAAATAAGCCAAGATGAAAAAGACAAGTATCAAATGATTTCACTCATGTGTGGAGTATAAGAACAAAGAAGAAGAACAACAACAACAAAAAAAAACGGAAGGAACAGAACAACAGCAGACTCACAGAACCTAAGAATGGACTAATAGTTACCAAAGGGAAAGGAACTGAGGAGGATGGGTGGGAAGGGAGAGTACGAGGGTAAAAGGGGCAATACAATTAGGAGATGTAATGTTGGGGGGGCATGGGGAAGGCTATACAACTCAGAGAAGACAAGTAGTGACTCTATAGCCTCTCACTACGCTGATGGACAGTGACTGTATTGGGGTTGGTGGGGGGACCTGATGAAGGGGGTAGTTTAATCACCATAATATTGCACATGTAATTGTAGATTAATGATACCAAAATAAATTATAAAAAAAAGAAAAGAAATAACACCAATTTTTCACAAGATCCTTTAGAAAACAGAAGGGTAACGAATGCTTCATAACCCATTTTATGAGGCCAGCCTTAATCTGATGCTAAAACCAAAGAAAGCATAAGAAAGAACACTACAGACCAATATCCCTATGATCACAAAAATCCTCAATAAAATATTAGAAAATTAAAATCAGCAATATAGTAAAAGGATAATACACCACAGAAAAGTGTGGTTTGTTTTGCAATACAAGGATGCTTCAATATTTGAAAACCAATGAATATAATTCACCATATCAGCTGGCCAAAGAAGAAAAGCTACATGAACATATCAATTGATGAAGAAAAATAATTTGACAAAATTTAACAACTATTTGTGACAAAACCTTTCAATAAAGTAGGAATGGAAGGGGACTTCCTTAATCTGAAAAAAGGTATCTACCAAAAATCTGAAACAGCTGAAAGCATATTAAATGATTAGAAATGGAATACTTTCTAAGATTGGGAACAAAGCATGTATATCCACTCTCACTGCTCCTAGTAAACATTGTACTGGAAGTCCTACCCAGTGCAATAGAACAAGAAAAGTCATATATGTTGGAAAGGAGGAAATAAAACTCCCCTTACTCATAGATATGTCTGAATAGAAAATTCCAAGTAATCTACAAAAAAGTTCCTAGAATAAATTAGTAAGTTTAGCATGGTCATAGGATACAAGGTTAGAACCCCAGAATCAATTTTATTTATACTGGCAATAAATGATTCAAAATTGAATTTAAAAGGTACTATTTTCCATAGCTCCTTAAACTGAAATAGTTAAATATAAATATTTAAAAAATTGCAGGAACTGTATGCTGAAAACTATGGAATGTGATCAAATAAATTAAAGAAGATCCAAACAAGTGGGGAGACATACCATGTTCATGAATTGGAAGACTCCAAATTGTCAAATTGGCAATGCTCCCTAAACTAATCTATAGATTTAATGTAACTTCAATCTAACTCCTTAGAGGAATTTTATAAATTGTAGATATAGGCAAGATGATTCTAAAATTTAGGTGAAAAGATACAGGAACTAGAAAAAAACAAACCAATTAAAAAAAAAGGTGAAGAACTCCAAGTACTTGTTTGAAGATGCATTATAAGGCTACAGTAATCATAATAGTGTGATGCTGGCCAAGAGACAGACACCTAGATCAGTGGATTATAATAAAGAGTTAAGAAATAGGCCCACACAAATATGGCAAATTGATTTTTTTATAAAAGGGCAAGCCAATCCAATTATAAAATAGGTAAAAGAACAGATATTTCATCAAAGAAGAGATTACAGATGGCAAATAAGAATGTGAAACTGATGTTTAACGTGATTAGGCATTGGGAAAATGCAAATTAAAACCACAATGAGATATCACATCTATTACAAGAGCAATAATAATAATAATAAAAGAGTGATAATACTATATGCTAACAAAGTTGTGGAGAAGCTGGATTTCTCATACATTGCTGGTGGGATTGTAAAATGGTATAGTAACTGGAAAACAGTTTGGCAGTTTCATATAAAAGAAAACATACATGTAACATACAACTCAATTGCCCTCTTGGACTTTTACCACAGAAATGAAAACTTATGTTCACACCAAACTTATACACAAATGTTTACAGAAGCTCTAGTCATAATCACTCCAAACTGGAAACAACCTAAATGTCCTTCCGTGGGTGCAAGGGTAAACACCCTGTAGCACATCCATATCAAGGAATACCTCTCAACAATGCAAAGAAACTCTTAGCAGTGATGAGATGTGACTACAGAGTCCGTACAAGAGAATTTTGGGAGTGATAGAACTGCTCTGTATTCTGATTGTAGTGATGGTTATGTGAATCTGCATGTCTGTGTTAAAGTTCATAGAACTGTATGCCAGAAAATGAATTTTACTGTATGTAAATTATAAGTAACATAAAAATAAAAACGAACCAAACCAAAAAGCCCAAGCAGAATTAAAACAAAACAAAAGCTTGGAGGCTACAGAAAGGTGTAAAATAGAAAGTGAAAATCCAAAACAGGATTATGGTAAACATGCTTTTTGTGACCTGCTTCCTTCACTTACATTTTTACATATCAATGAGTATAGTCATATGTTATCATTTAAATGGTTGTACTTAAAATTAAACCATTCTATTAAACTATTCTGTAGTTCATATAATACATCCCTTTTTTTTGGGTGGTTAACTTTTCCCAAATGTTTTGCTGTTATAAACAATGACATACTGAACATTCTGATACCTACCTCTTTGCACACTTCAAAGCAGTTCCTTTGAAGCTTAAGTATGGATCAAAGGGTATGGAGAATTTTAAGGCTTTTGTTAGATATTGGCCCACTTTTTTATGAGTGATTTTAGTATAATAAATGAATGATTTTATCAGTTTGTGATCCCATTCAAGTACAAGAGAATGCCTATTTTGCCCATTCTTGCTGTGTTTGATGGCAGAATTGGCCACCATGCTTTGCACTTTATCCCAATGAGAGGTTTTTTAGTCCATCCCTTGAATCTGGGCTGGCCTTATGATTTGGTTTAGCCAATCAGCATGTGGCAGGGTGATTTTGTGCAAGCTCTGAGCCTAGGCCTCAAGAGGCTTTGCAGTTTCCGTTCTCATTCTTGGGATTCCAGCCACAACTGCCATGTGAATGAGCCTGGGCTCACCCGCCAGAGGTTGGGAAACCACATGGAACTGAGCACAGGCATGTCAGGTGAGGCCACCCTAGCCAGCTGGTCTCTAGCCAACTCACCAGCTGATCACAAATGCACGAGCAAGCCCAGCCAAGAACTGTGATCAGCTGGGTGTGTTTCAGATAAGAATGCCTAGCCAACTTATTGTTTTAAGCCACTGAGTTTTGGGGTGGTTTGTAATGTAAAAATAGAGCACTGATATACTCACTAACATTTGATTTTTATCAACCCTTGAAATTTTTACCAATGAATAATGTATTCTTTAATTTTTTTAGTGTCGTTTTTCACATATTTAGTTGCCATTTAAAATTCTTATTTTGTGAATTGCCTATTTTCCTATTGTGGCATTATTTTTTTCCTTACTGGTTTTCTAAGAACTCTTTTTACTAACCCTTTCCTGCTAAATGTATTGCAATCATTTTTCATGGAATCACAACACTGACTTTCTTGTGTAGCTCATAAACTTGCTCTGCATGCAGAAGAGGGTAATTCGCAAACAATTTTATATGATACAATGTGGCCTCCTGAGGCATGGCTTTGAAGGGGTTAACATTCATCTTGAGGGTAGTTTCTAGCACATTCACTGTCAGAGAAAATCAGCCTGTGACTTTATAATTAAGACCTTAAGCATTTCTGAGTTCAGAGCATAATTCAGTTCTGGTCATAGGATGGTGCCATTGCCATCAGCAGCGAGCACTTCCTGTGTGTCTCCCCACGAGCAGGAGGCCACGGGCCTCTTTCTTTGCTTTTTCACTTTCTCCACCTGAAACACTTTGAGGTGTTTTTCATAGCGAGTGCCAAGCTACGCTTGGCTGCAAGGTGCCTTTTGAAAAAGGGATGTGAGAGACATGCCCACTGTCTCCCCTTTTGTAAGCTGTAATACACAATGCTCTGAAGAAGTCCTGCAGTAATGAGGTCTATTCACCTAGTCTGTTCTGTTCAACACAGTTTGGAAAACGCTGGACTGGAATCATATCCAGAAGCGTTAAAGAAGCTACAAAACTGAGCAACTTGATTGAGGCCCGGACAACAAACCTCTTCCCCAAACTACTCTTGAAGTCCTGGTACTCCCAGTTCAGCCGTGTCTCCTGTCAAAGAATAGGCAAGTGGGAAAACAAAGCGCTGTTACCGCCCTGCCAAGGGCTCAGAATGTGGCGGCCTGGAAGCTCTACCCACCACCATTTCTAATTCCGTCTTTCCTTCCGGCACTTCCTCTTCTCTCTTCCCTCTTGAACAGGGGCTGATGGCCCACATTCTCCTGAGTCCCATCTCCTGACTCCCCCAAAGTGGTGCTGCCGACCAGCATTCCCTCAAGGGGAGCAGCGAAGCTCCCCAGCCTCCTGGATCTGTGGGCATGTGATTCCCACTCCACTTCCAGGTGTGCCAGGGCACTTCTGGGCGCTTCTCTGCTTCAGGAACTGGGCCTGGGCACGCTGTCTCCAGGTGAGTGGCATTCACCAGAAAGGCCCTGGCTTCCTGAAGGCACAAAGTGGTAAGAGTTTGCCAACTAAGGCATTCCTGTATCAAATAAAACTCTTAATTTAAGGAACAAAATTAATTTGACCAATCTCCAATGATAACAAGTGGAACATCATTTGGAGCAAAATCTAAAGTAAGAGAAACCCTGTGACTTTAGGTCCCTGGTGGCTCTCTCCGGGCACCTTTCCCCAGTTCTACCCATTGTCACCCAAATGCCATTTCCAAAACATTTCTCAAGCTTAGTAAAAGTATATTAGCAGTTGTTTTTGCTAATACTGAGACATGGTTCCCAGGCCCTTTTTAGACGCCATCAGCTCTGCTTCCTTTTCTCTGCCCTTTCAGGTATGGAGAGGCAGAAGGCAAGCCTTAGCATGTTCATGGCCGACTGCCTTGGCCTGCCTCTTACCCCGTCAGGAGAGATCTCCCACCCAACAGCTTCTCTCCAGCTCTCTGCAGGTTTGAATCAGGATTTGTCTAAAGGCCTAATTTGCTCAGAATACCTAATACAGAGAGGGCAAACAGATTGTGTGCTGTTCATTAACTCTGACTGACTGGAAGCAGCTGCCTGGCGTGCTCATCAATTAGCAAAGACTGTCAGGCATCTGAGTGTGTACAAATGTGAGCATGTGTGTGAGGGTGCACACACATGTGGGTGTATATGTGTGCGTAGGGGCTGCAGGATTCATGTCAGATATTAGCCATCACCGACTTAAGGGTTTCATTAACTTTGCATAACTGGCTGCCACATTTACCACCTGGATTCTTTGTCTTGGATGTTTCTCCTGTAGTAGCTGAGAGTCAGCAAACCTCAGGGGGAGTATTTTTAATTTAAAAAGCCCCTTTAAACAGCCCCTGGCTAGGTGGTCAACAGAGATGTGCTGTGTGTCTGCTCAGGGTGCAGTAGTCAGCTTAGTGTAGAAACTGTAAGTCCTGATATCCTGTGGAAAGCATGCCGGATGACGACGGAGCCAGTCCAGCACTGCAGAACTCTCACCGGGTACTACTGGACTCAGCATAAAAGCCCCACTTAGCAATCTAGCTATGAAGCGACAGCTGAGTGGGCTGGAGCTCAGGGTCAGGGGCCGGGGTGTATGATGAAGGGTGTCTCTTGCAGCCCGGACTGGCCTCAGCTTCCACTGTGCTTCTAAAAACACAGAGTCACTCATGATTCCTTCTGCAGAATGGAGCCCTGCACAGATGTCCCAGGTCTGGAAACACGGCAGATTGACCCCAGTGCGTGTGTAATCAAGGAAGGCACAGAGTGTCTGCAGGTGGATAAGGGTGGATGACCAGGAAGGATGGAAGCCTTAACAGAAAATTCACTCAAGAAGAACTTTGGGGTGTGAAGCCACAGGGCACTAGAGCTCTCACTCAGCTCACACATCTAATACAGAGTCAGCTTCTGAAGCCTCCTGCCGCATGAAGATCTGAGATTCCAATCTTTTTGTCGTTTTGCATCAAGTGGACCACCCCTTGTGCTCCCTCTGCTGGACGCTCTCCCCAGATGCCCACATGGTTTTCCTTCCCCACCTCCACCCCTTGCTCAGATGTCACCTTCTCAGAGAGACCTTTCTCAACTACTCTATCTTATATTGTCCCCTATGGTAGGCTGTGGATGGCCGTTAAACATACCCGTGTCCTAATTCCAGAAACCTGTGAATGTTACCTTACATAGCAAAGGGGACTTTACAGACGTGATTAAGGATCTTGAGATAGTAAGATTATCCTGGATTATCTGGGTGCACCCAGTGAATCACAAGAATTCTTATAAAACAGAAGCAGAGGGAGATCTAACTACTTCTATGGAGAGACGGCAGCGTGAGAACAGACCCAGAGATTGGACTGATGTGGTCACAGGTCAAGAACTGCCAGCAGCCTCTAGAAGCTGGAAGGGCCAGGGAACAGGTTCTCTCACACAGCCTCCGAAAGGAGCCTGCCCTGGCGACACTGACTTCAGCCCAGTGAGACTGCTTTGGGACTCATGGTCTCTGGAGCTGTTTAAGAGAATAAATTTGGGTTAAAGCACCACGTTTGTGATAATTTGTTGCAGCAGCCATAGGAAACTAATACACATCCACCCCCATCCTCCTCCTTGCTGCAGCTGCACCTCCGGCTTTATCTAAAACTCTGTATTTTACCTGTTAGGGTTGCCTGTCTCCCTCATTAGGGTGTCAGATCCATGGGGACAGGAGCCTGTCAGATTTGTTCTCTGATGGACCCCAGTGCCTGCATCAGGAGCTGCACTTTATGGAATGAATGGGTCAGTATCTGTGTGGACTCCAGCTCAGCCCTGGACAGGGGCAGCCTTGTCCCCGCTGTGGACTGGCTCCCATACGACCCTGCCAGGTCTATCCCATCCCAACCTACAAAGGGTTCTGTTCTGCCTGTAGGACGCCAAAGCCACCCTCCTTCCTGCCTCCTGGATGCCTCGAATGCTGGGAGGTGGCACGTGTGTGACCCATGAGAGCCAAGGTGTGGTGGGCCAGGTGAAAGTCCAGTAAATGGTCAGCCCTGTTCCACTCCCACTCACCTGGGACACAGGGGGGCAGTGCAGTATGGACCTCTGGCAGGACTGCACTCAGGGACAGCAGCCTCCCTAACCTCAGCTTTCTGGTGCAAACAGGGATAACACCATGACCCTATGAGGGGTCCAGATCTAAGCAAGATTAGTGGTCACTACTCCAGTCTCATTTTTGTGAGGTATCAGTTTGTCTTGTTTTGTGGTGACAGTGGGGTGCTTCCAGCCCATTTCAGAGAAGCAATGGGGCCTGGGTTTGTCCTGGTGGTGCTCCGGGCAGGTGACAGGTTGCAGTGCACCCACTGAGTGAGCTCTGGGGCCACATTCCCAGGAACTCTGGCCTAAAGGGATGCTGACCCACCCTGCACGGAGGGGCAGCAGTGTCGTGCTAGTAACCCAGGCTAACAGTGCCTCTCTGTGGGGCTGCTGGGCTAGCTGGTGTTTCAGAGAGCAAGTCCCCAAGAGGTTCTGAATCCTTCAGGGCTCCTACTTCGCCACTGCCCCCTGGACCCAATCAAACGATCTCCTTACAGGTTAGGACATAAGAACTGAGACCACCAGTGGGGCAATCTTAGGGCCAAGTCTCTGAGAGCTCAGAGACACCAGGCCCTGAGTCTCAATGCAGAAAAACCAAGAGGGGCAGTTAGTGGAGGGGGTGGGCAGTGGGGAGCGGGGTCCCTAACCTACCCTGGGCATTGCCTCCAGCTATAGCTATGGGGCCCTCCTCTGTCTATCACGTCCTGTTCTTAGATCTGGACTGTAGCATAGCCAGCCTGGTGATGCCTTTGCCTGCCCTCCTGGAGCCTCTAGAACCCATTCTGGCAAAATGAGGAACCCCAGGAAGGGCCCTCTCCCTCTTCCTTGCTGAGCTCGACTTGTCCCTGGGCAGCAGGCCCTGGAAGGCTCGGGCTTGGAGAGGCCAGGGAAGAGTTGTGACTCCGGAGGAGGGAAGGCTTGGACTTGGAGAGCTGGCAGGGTGAGGACAGTTTCCAGGGGTGCTGTGCGAGCAAGAGCTGTGTGACGGCTAACAGCTAAGGTCCTGGGGGTCGGCTGAGGGGTCAAATGGCCCCAGCTCTGACTCTTGCTGGCCATATGGTCTGGGACACATGACAACCTTTCCAAGCCTCAGTTTATTTATCTGTGAAATGAGGATAGTAAGAGTACCAGTCAAATAGGATTGTTGTGAGGATTAGTTTACAGGCTTAATTTACATGAGAATAATCATGGATCTGGCTTAGCAGGGTGCCCAGCACATGCTTAGCAGTCAAGAAATGCTAGCTTGGTGATGACAATGAGGAGGAGGATGATGACAGCAGGGGGTCTGGGGCCCGCGGATTTATTTCTCTATACGCTGGCACCCTGCAGCCTCCCGGTGTTTCCCACGGGATGTGGGCAGAGGGAAAGGACAGACAGGACGTGGCTGCCCACAGTCAGTGCTTGGCACCTGCTGCCTCTGGCAGGGGCAGCAGATCCCAGCACACAGGAGCTGGAGGAGAGGTCACAGGTTGTGGTGCGTCCCTTACCTTGGTTGTCATAGGAAGTGATGATCTGGGTCTGCTGTGGGAGCTGCTTCACCACCAGGTTTCCTGTTTAAGGAAGACAAAGGGACCTGCAGTGCTCACTGGGACCCTGGTGAAATTTTCCCTGGTCAGAGTGGGAAGCTGTGCATGTCCACAAGAGAGGCAGGCTGGCAGAAGTCAGGCTCATCCAGAACCTGGCTAGACACATGCCTGCCTGTGTGCACAACCCCAGGGCCTGCCATGCACGACTGAGCACAGCTACGCACCTGAACACAGAGGCAGATGGCTATGACCTCTGTGCACACACCCGCACACCTCTCAGCAGGTGCCAGCAGAGGCTGGGTTCCTTCCCAAGAAGCTGGGGACACCTCCCATGGGCTAAGTAACCACAACTCATGACTTGGATATTGCCAGGCAATTCCTAAAACACAGAGGGATGCCTCATTGATCTTCACACCCTTTTGTGGCATGAGCTGGGAGGTTCCCGTCCTGATTACATAGCTGGTGGACTTGCAGCTTGGACTGGTTAATTTTTTTCCAAAGACCCCTCAGCCAGGGTGGGTTTGACTATGACTTGAACCCCAAGTCTCCTGAGTCCTACCTCAGCCTCCTACCTCCCTCTGAGAAGAATAGGGGGCAGCCTGCCTCCTATTCCAGCTTAGGAGTTGGGGTGACTTTGCAATTTGGTTCAGTTTCATGAACATTTGCAGGGCACCCACTATGTGAAGGCTCTCTCCACACACTGGGGATATATATGTCCCCAGACACAGAGCTGTCCTCAGAGCCTAGTGGGGTCAGGCTGCTGTGGAGAGGTGCCCAGTTCATGCCCTAGGCCATGAAGGCAGAACCCACAGGCTTACCTGCCTCTCCTGTGGGAAGTACCACCTTTTCTGCATCCCTCTGTTTGTAGCTGCTGTGGTGGCCTGGTCTTGCTGAGGCTGGCCTTGAACCTCTTCTCTGGAGGGGTGAGGGGAGGAGCTAGGGAAGGGTCAGGAGGCTCCTCCACCCATCCCACCCCGGCCTGCCACCTTCTCCCTTGGCCTCCCACTGGTCTGCAGAAGGACTGCTGGGCCTGCCAACAGAAGTGACCACTGGGGCCAGTGCCTGGGTCTGGAAACAAGCATGCTTCCCCAAGGCACACTGGCCCCCCCCCAGGTTCCATTCAGGGGATACCCCTAATGTACCAGATCAGATCTGCCACTCAGTGCATCCCATGCCTGGGCCCCAGCACAGACCATCAAGGTAGGTGGGTGGGTCACTGAGCTGGGCTGGACTTGTGATTCACCTGGTGGGGGCTTGCCCTGGAGAAGCCTGCCTATTCTGGCCTTTTCCTATGAGCAGGCTCAGCCAGGACCCTTAGACCCTAGGCCAGGTCAGTAGGTTGGCCACAGGCTAAGACACTGCGTGTGCCAGCCCCGGGTGATGCGCTGGGCTGGGCTGGGGCTCCAGGCCTGACTCAGGCGAGGACAGGGAGGCCACTGCCTGTGGGCACAGCTGGTTGTATCTCTCCTTGGCTAGCCCGTGGAGGAAATAGGATCTGGGAAGGGAATCCTCAAGGAGGGTGATTGGCTGGCACAGCAGCTATGGGGTATTTATAGTCAGGCCAACACACCGGTTTCCTTGTAGCTGTGGGGCATCAGTCCCCATGCTGCTAGGCAGACTTTGGCCAGGACCAAGGAAAGCAGCCAATCACAGCCGGGGAAGCCCGTTGCTGGGCAAGCTAGTGGGGGTGGTTGGGCCCAAACACCTGCTGCTCAGAAAAGTTTGGAGCACTCCAGGCTCCCCCCACCCTGCCAAGAGCCGAGCCCAAGGAGTGCACAGGGCAGCAAGAGAGGGGGCATGTGCTCTTTTGGATCAACCCCCCGTTCAGCCACACTTGTGTACACGCCACCAGCATAAGCCATCAGCTGCTTCCTTTTCAGATGAAAGCCATCCAGTTTCCAGGGGCTGGGTGCCCTGGGCACCAGCAAGGCAAGTATGTACCCAGAATCTTGCCATCAGAAAACACAGAAAGGAGGTGTAATTTTAATTTTGCATGCATGCAAGCGTGCCATTTGAAAGATAAATAAAATTTTACTTTGAATTACATATGTCGGTGGAGTGGTGGAACCACCATCTTCCCGGGCTCCAGGCCGGTGCAGAGCCTCTCCAGCCCTGCGTAACTCAGCTATCAGGTGGTTTTGAAAGAACTCCTGTATTCATTCTCTTTACCGGCTGACATGTTGCACTAAGACCCACTTCATGTCTTTTAGAAGAGTCTTGTAAAAGTTATTATGTCCCTTTGTGCTTTGTTACATTTTTCCACCAACCTTTCTGCAAGCCAGGACCCCTAAAGATGTTAAAACTCGGATGAATTCAGCATATTTCAATCCTCTCCTAATGTAATAACATGCTTGACAAATCCTATGATGAGTTCCAGACAACCCAGGTAAGGTAACAGGGCTCAACAAAGATGTTGTGTCTTGTTCCCCCCACTGTGGCCCTCCTGCCCACTCACCCACCTGCACCCTGGCAGAGCATGCCTGCCTGCATGGGTTGTTCTGCATTTCTGTGGCTGACAGATCTCTGGAGCTCTGATTCCTATTGTAATTCTCACAAGTCTGTAGTATAGTTCCGCTAACTTTGGTGTCTGGTTCAGTAGAGCTACAGCTGGTGCATCTACCATTTGATGGCCCAGTAGCAAGATTAAAGAAGCCAGGCACACATGTGTGCCTATCAGTCAGGACTCTGAGGGGTGGTCCCCAGAGGGTGTCTTGAGGTTGACTTGTCCCCATGCATAGTGCAGGGGACACAGACAAGCTCCTCACCTCTAAGGTGTTGAGACTCTATTGCAGCGAACGGCATTACACCCACAGTCATTTGAACATGGCCCCATGAGGGCAGGGGTTCTTGACTGTGTTGTCCACTCTTTCATCCCTAACAATTAGAACCCAGCCTGTCATAAAGTAAGCCCTGTAGACCTTTGTTGGGGTAAATGAACGAATGAATTTACTTTTAGGATTTCATCCTTCCCTCTCATTACTGTCAGGATGGCAGGGCATAGCTGTTTGGTCTGGTTCACCTGGGGTCCTGTTTCCCCAGCCGAGGAGGATTATGAAGGATGGTCTCTTTACACTGGCTTTGGATGAGTGAGTTATCTGATCCATGGCTCACACAGCTAGGGTCAAACTGAGCTATTAGGGCTCTGGAAGTGGAGGACTGATTCTTATTAGGGTTCTCTCAGGCCTACAGTGCAGTTCCACTCATGTTTATTCCTGGAGGCTGCTAATGAATATCTGAAGGGCACAGTATAAGGCCAGTGGCATTAGTCCATGCATGGCATTCCCAGAGGGACCCTGGGCCTGCAGGGCAACAGACGCCTGGTGCCAGAAAGAGGAGGCTTTAGAAACTGACTTCTTTAAGATCTTACTTCGTATTCTGGGTCGCAGGTCAGCAGGGAACCATAGAACCCTTGACTGGCATTTCCCCAGGCCTTTAGTGATCATGTCCCAAGGCAGGCCACTGCCCTTCCTGTTTGGAAAAAATTTTCAAAAGATGGATGCCCTGTATGACGTGAGCAGCCTCGCTTCCCATGGGAACACTTTCAAACCTCATTGTCCCAAATGACGTCACGTCCTTTCCTATAGTTCAGCTGGTGAGTCGGTGGGCACCCAGGCTCATGGCATTGCTGTGCTCCCCCCATACCCTCCAGGAAATCAGGCAACCTGCTGCCAGGGAAAACTTCCCAGGGCCACAGTGGCCCCAGAGGCCTGGCTGAGTCATGGAGCAGCCACTTTCTGAGTGGTTGAATGGCCAGAGCCAGTCTTCAAATGAGTGAAATCTAATGCTCTCGGTCATTTTTTTTTAATGTATTGAATTGCAGAGATTGAAAAAAGAATTTACCAGGCAGGTTGCCTTCGAATTGCTGCCGTCTCCGGATTCCATTTCCAATGTCTTGAAGCCCTGTGAAATAACAAGGACTGGCGTGAGGGCCTCTGTGGGACAGAGACCCAGGCCCGTGAATGATGGCTGCAATCATACCCAGGTTAAAGTGGGGCTGGTGGAACTTGGCTCTCTGGGGATTGAGGAAGGGTGCCCATGAAAGACGTGCACTTCAGGGAATGAATGCAACCCTCAACATTTAAGACATCTAGAAAAATGTTAAAATCATAGTTTTCAAGGGTGGTAGGGTTGGTTATCAGGATCATCCAGGGAGAACTTTTGCAGTGTAGGCGCTCATTTTTCACTCTCACATCTCTACCACATGCATACAGAAGCATCATCGTAAAGGTTGCCATTCATTTTGCCTGCCTATTTCTGCACATGGCCAATCCCCCACTTTGGGAATATTGGTGTGGGGTGTGGAGTGGGCAAAGATTGCCTATCCCTTTGGTAAGTGAAAATGATAGTCACCTCCTCTCCCAGCCTCCCTTGTACCTGAGCATGGACCTCTGCGGCCTAGGCATAACAGTTAGATGCACCTGTGTCCAATTGCATCTTGGGACCTGATGATGCAACATGGAGGGGACTGGAGGCTCTCTCTCTCTCCCGTGGCAGCTGAAAGTAATGGCTGCAAGGTCGAGTACTTTGGCACAGAACTGGCATACATTCTGGCAGTGGGAGCAGCTGCAGTAAAAGAGTTCCTGGCGTGGAAGGGGCATCTAGTGCAAAATTGAGTTCCTGGCAAAGAAGGCACCTCTAGTGCTCCTTGGTGGTAGTGGTGTCCTCAGCAGACCAGCTCTGCCGTGCAGCTTTTGGTGCTGTTCCTGGAAGCTCAGCCTCAAGCCTGGTTCGGTGGCCCTCTCGACCACTCCGAGGCCCCCAGGCCCTTCTGGATGCCCTTCTTTTCTGCATAGTGTCCGGGGCTCACCATTCAGAACCCTCACTGACACACTTGTGCAGTGGAATGGGCAGGTCACATTGCCTTTGGGATAAAACCTAGGACTTGGAAGTTATTCAGACTTAGTGCAGGCAGCTGTAGGCTACCTCCTCCACGGCCAGAGGAATCCATGATAGGACTTCTGGGCACATTTTTGAGAAACACTGAACCAAGGAAAAGGCTGGAAAAATGCTAGGGCCCTGGAGGAAAAGGGAGAGAGCATCTGTTGGCCTTGCAGCTCAAAGCCCTGGTGCACACAATCCTTGCCTTAGCACAAAGCCACCTGGTCACATCTCTACTCAGTCCTCTGTATTGTGACAGTAACTGAGCTCAGGCAGTCCCTTGCATAGCCAAGGGCCCGGGGTGGGGAGGAAATAGGAGGAGATGCCTGTAAGTGGGCACGGGCATGTTTTGGATGTTATGTACCAATGGGAGGCCTTGGAACAAGCTGGTCTTGGTCAGCACGTCCCCTCTTCAGTGTGTGTGGGCCTGCAGGTTTAGCCAGGGGTCTCCTGCACATCATTGCCCAGCACACCTGGACGCTGTGTACCTTCCTTCTTCCTGCTCTGGTACAGAACTGTCTGTAGTGAATGAATGACAGAAGGCTCTCCCCTGCTATAGCAACTGAGAGAAACCTCTATAGGAGAATATCTGGAGAAAAACATTACGAGAAAGAATTGAGCAAGCAGGGTCTTCTTTCCCTGAATCATGGTCACGAGTGTGAAGTGTGTTGGTCTAGAGTCATGTCAGGTTTGAGCTAGGTGCTGGACATCCCTCGGAGTAGTCCTAATCCCTGGCATTTCTGGGGCTTCTCATGTTCCTCACCCTCTCTTTCTAGTGTCAGAGCCTTTAGGAGAGATGTGGTCCGAGGGGGAGAGGGAGGTAGGGCCTCATGGGCTGACCCAGAGCTGGGCCTCAGGGGGACCCTCTGGCCTTGCTTTATGCCTTGGGGGAGATGCAGTGTGTGTAGTAGGAGCAGCCACATTTGCTCTACCAGTTTCCTCCTTACAAAGACTCCAGGTGGGCCATTTCTCCTTCTGCTGGGTATAGCTCTGAGAACCGAAGAACTGGCTGACCCAGCAACGCCGGGCTCCAAATCCCACTGGAGCCATAGTGCCTATTAACATTCTCAGTTCTCCAGAATCTCTTTCTTTCTCCTGCCTGCCTTCCCAAGAGGTCACCAGGAGGTATGGGGCAGCTCCAGCCCGTGTGGCTGGTGGGTGCAAAGCCATTCAAGGCACCACTGTTCCAGGCGGAAGGTGGGTGTTCAATGCATACCACGGCTCTGAGGACAGAAGGGCCACAGGCAGACTCCAAGGAGCTCTGGAGGTGGAGGGTAGGCAGGAGGCATAAGTCTGGATGGGCTGTCAAACATCACTCCCAGAGGGCAGGCACCCTGGTGCATGCTCACACAGCCCTCCAAGAAGACTCACGGGGGCTTCCTCAGAGACCTAGGACCTGAAGGTTCTGGACTTCAAAGGGGCCTATTTAATCTCCATTATTATCCATCTATACTCTCTTCACATTGTGCCCTGTCTTCTGGAGAAAACAGAGGCCTGGGTTCTGCTTTCCACAGTCACTCTATAAACAGTCACTCCATTTACCAGTTTACCCTTCCCCAGAAAGTCTGTAGGACAAATAAAAGTAATAGATAAGTGAAGGCGAGAAGAGCAGATTTCAAGTGTAACCAAATCAGTCTGTGTGCCTTTTATACCTTTTATGGCTCCTACTGTAGGAGGCTGGGAGAGGGCTCACAAAAGGGGAAACTGAGTTGTGCAAGAACACAAAGAGAGCTCCCCATCTCAACGTCTCATTCAGCACACAGATTCCCGTGTCCCCTGTGCCCTGCAATGTGCTGTGTAGGGCACAGGCCTCAGCTACCCAGAAGACAGGGCTGAGGCTCCAGTCCCCTTTCTCCAGGACATCTTCCAACCCTGATCTGCACCCTTTAGAGAGTGACTGCTGGGAACCTGGATGGAAGCACACACAGGCTTGCACGGGGAGTCAACCCGGGACAATCACGGGGTTTGCGCGTTGCCATGGGACGCCAGGGCCACCGCGCTGAGGCGCAGGCAGCAATGGGGAGAGAGTCGGTCTCCCGGACCTCGTTCCAGGGCGCGTGGGGCGCCCCCCGGCGGGCGGGCCCTGGGGCAAGGAGGCTGAGGTGCCGGGGCCCCGGAGGTCCGGGCCAGGGCTCATTACCTCCTCTGCGCTGCGGCAGCGCGCCCGGGTCCGTCTGCCGCTCCGAGTGTGTGCCCTGCGCGGCGCGCAGCTTCTCCGAGTGCACGATCAGCAGCATGTCGATGGACACGGCGTTGGTGTCCTTCTTCAGCTCCATGGTGCCTCCTCGCTCCCGGCAGGCGCGCTGCGGCCGCTCGCGAGGCTGCCTGCCCTGCAAATGGCCCCGTGCGCGCAGCAAGCCGGCGTGGGAGCCGGCGAGGGCGCTCCCCCGCCGCCCAGCGCCCGGCGCCGCGTTTTGCTGACTCTGCCAAACATGCCATTAGGGCCCGCCCGGGAGGGCGCTATCTAATGAAGCAGCTCTAAGTCACCTTTGAAAGGAAATTCCCCGCCGTGTCCTGAACAGCTCCAAGGCCGCAGGTCCAGAGCCTCCCCGCGCCTTGAGCCCGGAGCGCCCGGCCGTGGCTGCAGAACTGTTTTCCGGCCGGCCAGGTGCGGCCTCACCCCTGGAGCTCCGGGGGCAGGAATGGGGCTCCGGAGGGGGCTCCAAGAAGACCTCCGAAAGCCACGGCACAGAAATTGCACATACTGTCAGCAGAGAGAGTCCGTTTCGGAGGAGAAACAGCAAGGGGGCTTCCAGACTGAATTGCAAGGTGTAGTGATATTGGCCGAGGTTTGACTTTGGCCCCCACTCCCTCCCGGACTGGGTTTTGGAGGTTCACAGCTTCCTCTCTAAGAGGCAGATGGGTTGGTGTTGGGGTCAGGCTCTGCACTCAGTTATGGCACCACCAGATCATAGAACATGCCCACTGGGCATCAACTTAATGGTTTTCTCTCTGGCCTGAAGCTAACGTCTTACCATCTCTGTTCCTTCTAGAAGCCTGGCTCCTGCCGGCTGGGTTGGGGGCAGGGGGAGAGGAGGAGGCTGGGGCTGGGAGCCGCCTGCCTGCTGCTGTCAGAGAGCTGGACCTGGGAGCCCGACTATTTTTAGCGGGCCTGGCCTGCCCAGTGGGCAGAAGCAGTGCCTTTGGCTCTGGGTCTCAGGAGTGTTTACAGCAGCATCTGCTTCGTAGCCCTGGGCATGGTGGGCCCACCTGGCCTGTGCCAGTCCCCTGACTGCAGTTTCCACCATTAATCAACGCCGTGCACGTGGAGGATTTTGCTTTGGGATGCTCGCCACACTGAAGTGTCATGACCCCACCTGGCAGCATGGTCCCTGAGAGCCCCCACCTCCGCCTTGAGGGCCGACAGTATTGTACAGGCCTGGGGTCCAGTCCTAGCTCCACAACTCACTGCCCGGGTGACATTGGACAAGCCACTCCTCCATTTTCTCACCTGCATCGTGGGCACACTACAAATTCTAACTGGGTTGTTGTGAGACTGACACACATGTGTGATGCCTGGCATCTAGTAAGGGGTCTCTGAATGGTAGCGGTCACTCCTACCTCATGTGGAGGGTGAGTAAAGGGACGGGTTAAGTGACAACTCATTATGGAGCCGTACGCTCAGCCTCTGAAGCCCTTTCCCCACCGTCTGCGGCTCCCTTCCATCGCCTCATCCAGTGGACACGTGATGAGAGGGGAGAGTACTGCTTCCGAGAGGGTGCATTAAAGTCTCTGGAGAACTGAGCCATGGGACCCATGGAGGTGGGTGACTCCCAAGGCAGGTTTCCCCATGCAGTGAGTCCTGTCCTTTCCTGTCTGTCTGCACGTGTATGTGTGTGACTGGGAGCCTGGGAGGCTTGTTTCTCTGTAGCTGACTGGGGAAGTAATAACTATGGATCCAGAGTCCCAAAGCTCTCGGTCTTGGAGACGGAGCAGGAGGCTCTCTGGTCCCCGTGTCCCATCTGACTGGCATAAGGTGGCCTAACCTCTTCGAGGGTACTATCCCAATAGAGGGTTGTGTTCTGACTTACATTGTTGCTGTACCTCAGACATAGTTCCTTGGGGACCACCAGCCAGAACTCTTTCACCTCTCTAGAGATCCCAAAGGCAAGTTCTTTTCTCTGTGGAGACATAATATGAGAAACTTCTAGCAGGCAATTTGTAGACATGACATGTTTTCCTCCACTGGTGCAGCGGGGAAGGGGCACTCAGAGAGCAGGGCAGCTTGGTGAAGAGCGGGCTGAATCCCAGTGTCTAAACATCCTTGCTTCCCCTGAGATGGTGAACCGTTCCTTGGGGAGCCAGACATGCCCAGAAAACTATTTGACAGCTGGTATAGGTTTCTCTTGGTGTCTTGATCAGCCTGGCCTGACTGGCTTCCACTTCTGAGTTTTTGATTGCTGCCACTTCTTACTGGAAGACCTCCATGGACCTCCTTGGCAAGTCCAGCCATCCTTTAAAGACTGACATTTACCTCTCCCCTGAAGCTCTCCTGGCCACCTAGTCCTTGAAGCTCCTAGACAGTGCCGGCTCTCTGTGGCATCTCCCTTTTTAACCATCCCAGTAGTTAACAGGACTTGGGCAACTATCCCAGCTCTGGTCCCACAGTCATCAATTTTAGAAAACCTGTCACTTCCCAGTGGGGCAGTTAAACCAGGCAAAAGTATGTTTCCAGACTCCACGTCCTAGCAGAGTGACCTTGAGCTGTGCACTTAGCCTCACTGAGCTTGTTTTCCTCATCTGTGAAATGGGCTGACATGAAATGAAGTACTTAGCTGTGGCTGGGTTAAAGCTATATCAGCTTCCTGTATTTTGGGCAGACCCCTATCTGGGTCATACTCTCAGGAGGGGCTCATGGGTGTGGGAGGGGGACAAAAGAAACTGGAGGCATCCCTGACCCATTCATGGAGCAGTAAGTTGCCCTCGTGTGTCACTGTTCTGTGACACTGTTCTGCTATCACAGGGAAACTCAGTGCGCTACAGAATCCAGTCCTTGTGGGACTGACATCAGGTCTGTGCAGCAGGAGTCATGCGTGGCCTGGCACAGCTCTCCTTCCTTCTCACCTATTCTGCACTCTGTGAACACTGTGTGCACCCAGTGGGCTGTGCCTCTGAATTATCTCCATTTTGTAGATGAGAAAACTGAGGCTTTAGAGAACTAAGGTGACCTATCCAAGGTCCCACAGGTGTCTCATATGTAGCAAGTGACACCCTACCCTGTGTGACCCCAAAGCTCATGTGCTGAACCCCTTCCTCCCAACTCCACCGCCCCATATGACCATCACATGTCTGGTAGCTGAGGCCACTTAGAGCCATGGCCCAGGGAAGGGCAGCTATCAGCCAGCAGGGTTGATGCTCTCAATAGTCATCATGGACACACCTTGAGCCAGGGGCCCAAGACCTCTGTTGAGGCAGATTCTTTGAACTGAAGCCCTGAGCCTGTGGGGATGGATGTCCCAGGTTCCGTGGCATCAGTGGTAGCAGTGGCAATAGACATAAGCTGGGGGTCAGGAGCATTCTGCTGCTGTCAGGAGCAGTGAGATAGTCCTGCCAGGGGTGGAGAGGGAGGCAGACGCCTGTCATTTCCAGAACCTTTGAAAGGATTTTGGGGCTGCAGTAAGTTCAGCAGGTTTCTGCAGTGACGGCGGTCAGCTGTAAAGGGGGTTTCCCAGTTCTGCTTGGTTTACTGTGAAGATGCTGCCCAGGACCTGCAGCAGCTTGTTCTTGAGCCCTACTATGTGCAGTGCCCTTATGATGAAATGACAGAGCAGAGCAGAGGAAGGGCGCTGCCCTCCTGGACAAGAGGGTCCTGGAAGCCCAATAGGCGGAGCTGACATCTAAACAGTGTCCTGGGGGATAAATGAATAGGAGAGAGCCCTGGATGAAGGATGAGGACTTTACAGGCAGGGGAGCCGCCTGGGGTGGGGGCGGGGAGGCGGTTGCAGGGGGCGGTGCTGGAGGTGCTGGAGGGGAGAGAGAAGAGGGTATGGGTCAGGAAGTGAAAGCAGGGCGGTCTGGCTGGTGCCACAGTATAGGGTGAAGGGGTCAGAGGGAGCCAGGGACAGGGCAGGGCCAGGCTGTGGGGAGAAGCGCTGTGGGTTCCTGCTCCCACGCTGAGCGGCCCCGGGATGGGGTGTGAGCGGGTGCGGGAGAGCAGGGGCCGGTCCTGACAGGAGGGGAGGGAAAGTCTGCTGGCTGTCACGGGCATTATCAGAACGTTGCCACCAGAGGCTGGCCTTCTTGAGAGGGTGCTGGGCAGGGGGGCAGTGGTAGGAAAAGATAGCCAAACAACCCCCATATGCCACGTAAAAAAAGGGCATGGAGAGGGTGGCGAGGGGTGCCTGGATACCGGGTGCTGGCCCCGAGCGAGGGCACAGGCGGTGCTGGTGGGAGCAGGCGGGGGGCGGCAGCCTCGGCCCTCGGCCCGGTCACCACGGGCTGAGCCGGGCCAGGGGCTCCAGGGAGTCAGTGAAACCAGCCACTCTGCCCAGCTCATGCTCATCATTGAAAATTTAGGAAGTGCAAAAGCTATATGAAGAAGAGAATGAAACCACCCAAATCCCATCGTCTAGATATAATCGCTTTTAAACGTTCTGTTACTTAGTGTCTCATTCTATGACAACATATGTAATTACAACGCATATAACAATTGTGAGTGCATACAATACAAATAAATATATGTGTGTCTATATATTTACTTAAAAACTAAAATCGGAATCGCACCATATACAGTTTGGTATCATGACATTTTTCCCACTTGACACACATCATGAATAGTGTACTGAACGCTTGAAAACCCAGTTTAAAAGGCCACCTCATCACCCATTGTGTCGACTTGCCACAATCCATTCTTCTATTTTCTTGCTGTTGGATTTTGTTTGTTTTGCATTTTCCACTTTCATAAATAATGTGATGATAAATATTTGTGCTTATACCTTTGACCACATATCTGGTTGTTTCTTTAGAGTAGATTCTGGGAAATGGAATTACTGAGTCTAAGGTTATGGCTACTTTAAGGCTTGAGACATATATAATGTCAAATTACTTTCCAGAATGAGGGTGCCTACTCCCCCTCACTAGCCGTGACTGCCAAACGCCCTGTGTTCCATCATAAGCATTGAATACTATTATTATGTAAACTTTTGCCATAATGTAATTGATACACGGCAACTCCAATTTTAATTGTTTATTTCCACTGAGACCAAACAATATTTTTACATAAATGTACGTGTGTGTGATTTTTTGGGTTCATATCCTTAATTCCCTTTTCCTACTGGAATGGCACAAACATTTAAATGTTAGTTTGAGAAAAGAACACTCTTCCAAACTACCAGGTCTTTCCTATATCATAGGCAAGTCTACGGTGAAGTCATCGCCCTGCCTCAGACCACGTTAAACTCTCTGGGGGCCAGGCCGCGGTCCCCCTCGCTCCCGAGTCTCCTCTTTCTCCGCACGCACTGTGCTTCCTTTGTGTGCGCCACGCAGAGGTGCCCAATAAATGTTGAATCAAATTGGACAGAATGAACACTCGCAGCCAGCCAAGACTTCTCTCTTTAGCCTGGAGGTATAACACATTTCCAGAGATCAGTAGCGTGTGCTTTTCCGTGTCTCTCAGACCTTCAGGGAACGGAGGAGGGGAGGTCAGGTGAGAACAAGCAGCTCTAAGGCCCCTAACCCGCCGCTGCCAGGACCGTCTAGAGCACGATTTGGGGAGGGGGGTCTGACAGCGCTGCTTGTCCCGTGGAGCCACGGTGCCCCTGCCCCGATCAGGAGCCATAAGCTGCGACTTTTCTGTTAAGCACAATTTCCACTCTCAGCATTTCTGGCATGTGTCTCCCTGTTCAGCCCGTCAGCCATGCGCTGTCCCAGTATCTCAGTCTATGACACCATTACTGACGCTCCCTATTTTTCTGTCCATAACTTATTGCAACCCTGTCTTGTGTACAATGTGCAAACACGAGAAGCACTACATCCGAAATTCCAGGTAGTTTGAATTTTGGAGTCTTTATGCTCTATGGTATTCTTGGCCTTTTCCTGTGGATGCAGATGAAAATCAATTTGTCTCTCACCACCACTTCCAAAATATCTCTGGCTATGCCAAGAGAGGTATCCAGTGGCACATGAACGCCCACAGAGAGATTACCTCTTCAGCTTCGCCAAGTGTTTATTGCCGAGCTACTGAAAGGCCCTTGGGCATTCCTCAGCCCACCTCTCTGATGGAACCGAGTCCTTACGCCTACTTCATGCTCCGGGTTTGCTCCCTGCCTGCCAGTCACTCACTTCTGTAAGAATTCTGCATTTTAGCTCCGTGAACTCATGTGGCCTCACGAGAGTCCAAGCCTGGACTCATGCCTTTATGCCCATTTCACTGACAAAGAAACAGAAGATCAGGAAACCAGTTCAGAGTGTTTTCCCAGTGAGTGGACACAGCTTCTAGATGGGCTCAGTGCTCACAACAAGGGGAGCACATTGCCTTTCTGCATCTTTTAGCACAAAGGGGCACAGATGCCTTTCCCTCGAGCAAACAGCAAACTGAGATTGGGAGTGGCTATTTGCAGGGCCAGGCCCCTGCTCAGGGTGCATGGGTCCCCTAGGAGGGGGCCCTCTGCTGGGTGTAGGAGACAGCTTAATGAAGTGGTGAGGAGGGCCATGAAAAACAGCTCTGGGGGGTCTGAAAAACCACAAATGACCCCAGAATAGCCTTTGGATCATTCCTGTAGCCCCCTGATGATTGTCGGCAGGAGGTTGGTGCCCACCTACCTCAAGCAAGACAGGCCTAGTGGCCTGGGTTCCGGGGCACAGGGAGCCAGGGTGAGTGTGAGAGCGACGCCAGCCCAGCCCGTCCCTGGGGCAGAGCCCCTATTAGGAGCCACGGGTATTTTTAGTCTCACGTGTGCAGGCACAAGACAAGGCGAGCCAGCCGGGAACAGCTAATAAGCCATGGTCCTTATTAAGTCGGGAAGGTTGGAATGAGGGGGAGGGCAGGGTGCCTGCAGAACTTCTGCACATGCCTCAGTTTCAGAGAACTCTACATAATTCACCAAGAAAGATTGAGGTCCGGGTGATTATGCACATGCCCAGGTGGAGAAACCTCAAAGTGGAGTATGTTCCTCTCCGGTGGCCTCTGGCTTCCTCCCCACAAGTCCCGCTCCGCCCTCTGGGTGAGGAGGTCGGGCAGGAAGGATGTTCCGCTTTGGGGCTTGACTGTCAAGGCTCCTGGCGTGAAGAGGGCACGTCCTCAGCAAGACCAAATTAGAAGCCAGTTCCCAGTGTGAGCCTTGCAGCCTCAGGAGCCAGCTGAGCAGTAGCAACTGTTACTGATATTGCGCAGGTGAGGCAATGGAGGCTCAGAGAGGTGCAGGCATTTGTGCCAGGCCACACAGCTGGGAAGTAGTAGAGCTGTGATTCAAGCTCAGGGTCCTAGATCGAGGTCTACCATTGTTTTCCAATATATTCCACTTTTCCCCAAATGACAGTCAGTCATGTGTAAGATTCATTATCCATTTTATTGAACTACAAACATTTTTTTCAATGCCAACTCTGTGTCAGGAAGTCTA
>JAQQAC010020790.1:24245630-24286148 GCA_029783875.1 Phataginus tricuspis | reverse complement strand
CTGTCAGGTTGAGTAATACTTAAACAAGTGTGTAGGGTGGAGTGTTTAAACAGCTTTTGAAAATGTTATCTCTTCGAGGACCACAAACCCCCCATATAAAAAAAGGGTATACTAATCACATCATTGAGAGTCCAGAAATAAATCCATATATCAAACATCTGTGGTCAATTAGTTTTCAACAAGGATGTCAACAGAATTAAAAGGGGAAAGAATAGCTTTTTCAACAAATGGTGCTGGGAAAATCAGATATCTGCCTGCAAAAGAATGAAGTTGGATACCTGCCTCCTACCATAAATGAAAATTAACTCAAAACAGGCCTAAACGTGAGATAAAATTGTAGAACTCCTAGAAGAAAACAAAGGTATAAATCTTAATGACTTTGGGTTCAGTTTCTTAGACTGATGTCTGAAGCAGAGCAACCAAAGAAGAAAACAGATAAATTGGATTTCCTCAAAACTAAAAATGTTTATGCTGCCAAGACACTATTACAAAAGTGAAAAGACAACTCACAGAATGGGGACAAGATTTTCAAATCATATATCTCATAAGGGACTAGGATATATAAAGAATTCTTACATTTCGATACTAAAAGGATAACCCAATTAAATAATGGGCAAAGGATTTGAAGATGCATTTCTCCAAAGAAGATATACAATGATCAATAAACATATGAAAAGATGCTCAGCATTATTTGTCATTAGGGAAGTACAAATTAAAAGTAAAATGAGATACCACTTTATATTCCGCAGGAAGGCTATAATAAAAAAGATAAGTAATATTAAGTGTGGGGGAGGATGTGGAGAAATTGGAACCCTTATACATTGCTAGTGGAAATTTTAAATGGTGCAGCCACTTCGGCAGTTCCTCAAGAAGTTAGACATAGAGTCACCTCTATAACATCTCCAGTCCTAGACACACAGCCAGGAGAAATGAAAACATCCATCCACACAAAGATTTACACAAAAATATTCATAGCAGCATTATTTGTAATAGCTAAAAAGTGGGGACAACCCAAATGTTTGTCGACTGATGAATGGATATACAAAATATTCCAGTCATACAGTGGAATATTATTTAGGCATAAAAAGGAATGAAATACTGATACACACAATAAAAATTTTGATAAGGGAAAGCAGCAGACACAAAAGCAGATACAAATATTGTACAATTTATATGCAATGAGCAGAATGGACAAATCCATAGATAAAGAGAGTAGATTAGTGGTTGCCAGGGGCTGAGGGCAGGGGAAACGGGGAGTAACTGCTAATGGGTACACTTTCTTGGTGGGGGGTGATGGAATGTTATGGATTTCGTGGGGATAGTTGCACAACCTTGTGAATATAAAGTAATTGTCAAGCGTCATTGTAGACTTTACAAGGGTGAATTTTATGATAAATGAAGTAGATCTCGATATGTAAAAAGAAGAATAAAAAAGGCAAACCTTTCTGAGAAGAGGGTGGACAGTGAGGCATCAGGGGCAGGAGGTGGAGGGAGAGAAACCAGATCCCATGATACCACTTGAGCCCCTACATCCGACGGTGCCAGGAGTCGGACTACCTTGGAACGTTTCAGTGACACGCGCCAATGCGTTCTCTGCTTCTTTGGTCAGGGTGGGTCAGGATTTCTGTCACTTACCCCCGGAAGAGTCCAGGTTAACGCACAGGCCCTCCCAGCTTCCAGGGCTGGGCCCTTCAGGCAGCACGTTTTCCTCCCGGGTTTCCATTGGCTCCTAGCTCATGTTTCTTCCATTTAAAAACTGATTTCACTTCGAGCCTTTTTCTCTGCCCCATGACCCTCGAGTCTCCCAGAGTGGCCCACACCTGCTGTTCTGTTTCCTCACCGCCCCTCTGCCTCCTAGCCCTGCCCTCAGGTCCCCGCCCCAACTCCACGGGCACGTGACTGCCCCCCTGTGGCCAACCCAGGGCACGTCCTGCCCTTCGTGGTCCTGGGCCTCCCTCCCTCCAAGGGGGTGTCCCTCTGCCCTCTGCTCCCGGGCTTCCCGGTGGTCCCTGTGTTTTTCACTCATCCCTGGACATGTGTGCCTCCTCTGACTCTGGGCCAGGCCTCGTTCTGGTCTCTGGCTTCCTGCCCCTGGGAGGCTGCCTGCTCACTGGGGACTCAACTGGACCCCCTCCCTATGTGTCAGACTCCTCTGACCCCCTTCTCTCTGGAAGCCCTCCATGGACCTAGTCACTCTCTCCTCCCCGTCACCTAGTCACCTCGTCATGTCATGCCGTGTCCCCTCTTAAGTGTTTCCGCTGTGCTGGCTCTCTCTGAATCCCTGTCACTGTCACCCCTGGGTCAGCCGCTCATGGCCACTTTGCCTCTACTGTTCTCCAGTCCAGCTTCACTTCTTGCTGGGCTCGGATTTACAACACAAATCTGGGGATGCCATTCCCTGGTTAAACCCACGCGGGCTTTCAAGTCCAGGCCCTCGGCAGGGCACCTGGGCCACCAGCCTCTTGCTCCCACCAGCTTCTCAGATGGGTTTCTTGTCATCCCTGCTTATGTTTAAGCTCCTCCACCCCAGAGCTGCCGATCGGTTGCAATGGGGACCATGCTGCCCCGTGTCTCTCTTCTCATGGTGCCCTCTGCCCCCTGTCACCTTCCCAAGACATTCCTGCTCTTTAAGATTGGACCAGGCGCACCTTCTCGGGGATGCCTTTCTAGACACCACATCCCATGTCTGTCCTCCCTCCTGCCCCACGTGGGCCAGGTCAGCACTCTTCCTGGTTTCCACAATGCACTGGG
Source organism: Phataginus tricuspis (assembly GCA_029783875.1). Taxonomy (NCBI): domain Eukaryota; kingdom Metazoa; phylum Chordata; class Mammalia; order Pholidota; family Manidae; genus Phataginus; species Phataginus tricuspis. The sequence goes on along the minus strand of JAQQAC010020790.1, from coordinate 24,283,397 downwards.
CTTATCTCTGAGAGCTCATGTGGAACACTGTTTATATATTTTTCACATCTGTGCATGCTGTGTGCTTCTGGAGGGCAAAGCTGTGTGTGCCCGGCGCCTGGCATAGTGCCTGCCACATAGCAGCTACTCAACCAGTGTTTAATGAAAGAACAGGGAGAACCAAACGGCTAATGCTCCCGGGCCCCTCACTGTGTGCCAGGCACCGCTCGAAGACTCTTCATATATGAACTCTTTTAAAGCCCACAATAGCCTCAGGTATGGGTACCACACTTGTCTCCATTTCGCAGGTGAAGAGACTGAGGCAGAAGGAAGCTAAGTAACTTGCCCAAAGTGGTGCAGCTGGATTCCACGGCAGCTCTAGGGCCTGGCCTGGAGTCCCTACTGTGCTGATACAGCTCTGCCCACACCTGTCCCAGATTTCAGCCCTCCGCCCCATCCACTCAGACTGCCAGGGCCCAGTCGCCTCCTCTACACCGCTCAGACCCAGCTCGGGCCTCACCTCGGCCTCTGCAGGAACCAGGCTCAGCCCACCTGAGGCTCCCCGAGGCTGAGAATGGGCCCTTTCCACGCAGCATTTATTGGAAGGAAGCACAGCAGCCCTGGTGCTCACTGGGGTCTCAGACCAAGGTGCCTTGTCGCCTCCCAAGGAGAGCTGGGGACACAAGGGCCCACGGAACACAGGTAATTAAGAAACACCAGCATTGGCAGCCATGCCTTTGGAGATGTCATCTTTTTTCAGGTGGGAAGGTACAGTTTACTCAAAAGGAGAAAGAAACGTAAGTTCTAATGACTTTTACTTAGTTGGTGTAGCTACAGCTCACAAGGTGCTGTTCCTTGCTCGCTTCACTTTATCCAATCTGTTCTCCCTCCATGTGAAGCGTTCAGGACAGGTCGGCTCCATCTTACTGAAGAGACAGCTGAATGCCAGCCATGCCAAGTGACTTGCCGGGTCCCACAACTCACCGAGGAGTTTGTTGGCTCTGAGCTCACACTTGGTATCAACATCTTGACACTCTGTGGCCACAGCCGACCCACAGCAGAATGCCGCTCGGTGGGTGGCCGAGGAAGCCCTGTGCTTAGCGTCTCAGCCCAGTCCAGGGTCCTGGCCCTGAGGAAGAGGACTTTAATATGTGAATTTGGGACAGGAAGACACAATTCAGCCTATAACAATATGTGGGTTTTTAGAAGAGGAAACTATAACTACCTTGGTAAAATAAGAGCAGAGTGGGAAGCCTTCATGGGAGGTCAATGCTGCTCAACATATACTGAAGTCCTAACCCCTAACGCCTCAGAATGTGACTATATTTGGAGACAGGGACTTTAAAGAGGCAGGTAAGGTAAAATGAGGCTATTACGGTGGCCCTAAGCCAATAGGACTGATCTCCTAACGCCTTGACCTCAGACTTCCAGCCTCCCAAACAGTGAGAAAATCTGTGGCTTAAGGCACCTAGTATGTGGCATTTTGCTAGGGCAGCCCTAGCAAACTAATAGATACATACATTTTAAAACTCTGATCCTGGGACCATTTATTTATATCCAGTATCTCCATAGTTCTAGTCTTGTCAACTGTTAAGTTTCCCGAAACACTGGCTGCTGGGGAAAAGCCTCCATAATTCTTGGTAAGTCATGCTTCGAGGAGGCTGTGCCCTGAGCAGCACAGGGACTGGGCTTCTGGACAACTGTGAGCACATCCAACCGGGCCACTGGCTCCCCAAGGGGCCTGGGAAAGCAAGGAGATGCTCAGTTTCCTCATCAGCAAGACGAGCATGTTGAGAGCTGTGACTAGTTCCCCTCCAGCTCAAGGTTGCTCCCATTCCTTGATGGGAGAGGGTGGAAAATTTCTGCCTTGGCGATGCTGTGAGATACTCATTTTTCAGGTCCAGAGCTTCCAAAGCCCCCATGAGTCTCTTTCTACTGCTAGGCTTCAATAAGAAGTCCCTCCGGTTCCTTAGCAGGGTTGGAGCTGGTGGCTTGAGAGGAGATGGCTCAAAGAGATCTAAAAGAACCTGGGGCGGCCAGCTCACAGGGGAGGGGGCAGGAGTTTTATGAGGACTTCAGCGAGTGCCTTTGAAACTTTCTGCTGTTCAAGCCTGTTCAGTGTTCACTTGTGAAACCTGATCTCTTTCAACTCTGGTATCTTAATTCTTCCCTCCTGCCCTGGTGACTGAGCCCAGAGGAGCTTTGCAGGACGGAGGCACTTGTTAGTGAAGCCCCAGGACAGGTGGCACCCGGGACAGGAGCCTGGGGACATGCAGGGGTGGGCCTCAGAGCGGGTGGAGGTTCAGGGATGGGGAGAACTGAGGGGAGGGCTGGAGGAGGACCCTCTGCCAGCCCGGCTCCATAAAGGGGCCTCTGATTTCAATCAGAAGCTGGGAAAGCACTGTCTTTTGAGGAAGACACTGCCGAAAGGTGGCTGAGAAAGGGTGGAATTAGCCTTCTGTGGCTGCCCAAGTAAGAACATGCACTCTGCTCTCTGTGGCACTTGGTAAACTGTGAAGCGGGGGACTGTTACACTGCACCTTTGGGGATGACCCACAAACATGTGGCCAACAGGAGCCCTGGTCACGCACAGACGGGAGGGCCAGAGCTGCTGAAGTTCAGTTAAGGCAGGGGATCTTAATGCATGTGGCCCTGGAAGGCCCATAGAGAGGCTTCATGGAGTTTATGAGCCTGTGGAAGTTGCATGTAAATGTGTGGTCATTTTTACAGGGATGAAAGCCAAAGCTTTCATTAGATTCTCAAATATGTCTGACCTTAGGAATATTAAGAAGCCTTAATTTGGGTGGAAGTATGGTGAATATTAAACTAGAATCTACTTAAGTGTTTTTCAGTGGGAGGACTGACATGAAATTATGGCAGGAGGTGGTGGAATCTGAGAAAAAGGGTCCGCATGGAAACTGTTTTGGGTTATCCGTCACTGTGGGGAGAGAAGTGACTGCATCCAGGGACTGATGCTGGCTGCTGGCACAGAAATACTTCTCAAGAGGAGAAAAGATTCAAAACAGTGAGTTGTACCAATCTGTTGATGTGGTAGCATTTTACATGTGTGATCTTAGTTGATTCTCATAGTCACCCCATGGGTGAGTATCTAGGTCCCAATTTTACATTTGGAGAAACTCAGAGAAGTTAGAAATTTGCTCAGACACGCAGCTAACAAATAAACCCTTCTGCGGACCGCTTGGCCCATTCTCATCTCACTCTGCAGGCTGCAGGGTTTGTGCCCCTCGATCAGATGGTCCCTTTGTTCCGCAGCCAGCGAGCAGCCTTCTGGGAGGGAGTCTTCCAGGATGGAGTTCCCACAGCAAAGCCAGGGACTGGGGCTTGGGTCTACTCTGTCTTCTATTATACTCCATAAACGGTCTTTCTGAGTCATCAATTGTTTTCATTTAAGAGCAGGTTAGGAGAATCGGTTCCCCAAATCCTGTTTCATCTGAATGCCCCAGGGAATTGAGTTCTGGGGGTCAGCAGGTCTCTCTGGGTATCTTTTAGCTAAAACAGACATAATTGAGAAATAAGCCTGCAATCGCCTGGGGGCAGTTCACATTAGATTCCAGCAAGAGCAGATTTACACTAAGAGGTGCAGATCCTCACTAACTAGGCCCTGTAGGCCAATGGCCAAAGGTCCAAGAAGAGATTTTGGGGGGACCAGGTGTGAGCAGAAATGGCAGGAAAGGGAGCGGGTTGTGTAATTAGTCCCTTCTGAATTGCTACTTTTATATCTCTACAACATGATCATTAATGAGTATTTACTGGTAACCTACAGGATAGGAAATACTTTCGAGTACTTCATGCTTTAACCTGTTGTTCAGCCGCCCATCCAAGCAACCATCCATTGGCACTGAGGGGCCCGTCTGGAGTCATGAGGATGGAGGTGAGACCCGGGGCCTACACTGCACTCACTGAGTGCTGGGCACGGTTCTGGGGACTGGGCTCAACCAGTACTAACGCTGATGCTTACAGGAAGGTACTATTATTGCTCCCATTTTACAGATGAGGAAACTGAAGCACACAGAGCTTAAGGGATGCACCTAGGATGCCTAAGTAGATGGGAATGGGAGGAGGAGGGGCTGTGGGCAGATGTCCAACTGGGCATCTAAAGACAGAGGGTTACTAAAGGGCTTTGAGTAGGGAGCCTAGTTTCCATGGACAAAGGAACTAGTTTTGTTTTTAAACCTTTCTGACGATTATCAAACTGTTATGCTTCCCCTACCTCTGAAGAAGTTTGTGGACTAAAAGGCTGACTGAGATGGACGAGCTACAGCTGTACAGTTGCACTCCACGCTGGAAGGTGCCAGGGGAGAGGGAGTTTTCAGGCACTCAAACCAGCATGTGCCATATCTTCAGCATGAATGTGGTTCTATGCTTTGTGAAAGCAGAGAGGCCTCGGGTTTTCATCATCTGACGATTGATTAACCATTTTTTGAGTCTTATTTTAATGTTTTAAATCCACTCTCTTGAAGAAAATAGTTTTGTGACCCATTCTGAGTGTGAAGTTTGCTAAAATACTATTCATAGAAGTATACAACTTCAGAACAGGAAGGGACCTGAAAGATTGGGTCCAATGCCCTCATTTTACCATTGAGGACACATGGATGTGACTTGTTCAAAGTCAGAAAGCAAGAAGTTGATGTACATTAGGAATAACCTAAAGGCTTTTATATAGAACTAAGAACAAAGCAATAGAAAAGAAGAAAAATCATTCTCTTCTAAAGTTGACATTTTTCAACTCAAACTCCACCAGTTACAAGTGATAGAAAAACCAACCTGAGTGACTGAGCAAAAATAGACAGCATGCCATTTGCCTATGTAAGTGAGAAGTCTGGCACCCTGGCTTTAGGCATGGCTCTCAAATGATCCAATGTCTCTGCTTCCCTCTGTCTGCATTTGTTTCAATTTCACCCAGGCTTTTCTCACAAGCCACCAAAATGGCCCCAGCAGCTCCGGATGACTTCCTCTTTTTAGGCTTAGCAGACAAAGAGCCCTGTCGCCCCCCTCCCACCAGCAGCAGCCCAGCTCACTAGCCTGGATTGGCTGGGTTGGGCCACCGTTGCACACCCACTGCAGTTACTCAGCGGGAGGTGCAGTGGCTGGACCTGAGCCACGAGCTCTGCCCTGGCTCTGGGGCGGGGCCACATCTTCTGCAAACCGTGTTGCCGCAGTGAAGAATGGGTGCTGTTAGTGGAGCCCGGAGAAATGAAGGTAAGGCAGGCACAACAACAGATGGGCCCTCTTGGGTGTCATGAGAGCAAATCATTGCAAGACAGTTATCATTTGCACATGGCCTTGGCCATGGAAGGAAAGGCAGTGTGGACTGAAACCTGGAGAAGAGTTGAGAACCCCTTTTGGACTAAGAGCCAAGTGAAAAAGATCTCTATTATCTTATATTTCAGGGGCTGGCAGGAAGCCCCTGGCAGATGAGACAAGCTGCCTTTTATGGTCTTTAGATTCAACATTGCTCAGAGACACTATAAGTGTGCCTACATTGTGGGGACACAGGCCACCAATTCCACATCCTCTCAGGGCCCTCTCCCATGTCGGCTCACCGTCCCTCCCTCTCTCCCACTCTCCTTCTTTCCTGAAAAACGTGGGAGTGAGCCGTTCGGTACTCATTGTAGATTCCTGCTACAGGGAGACCTTTCTCCACTTTAACCTTCCTTCTCCCTCAGGGTCTGGTCCTCCTTTTCAAGTCAAGTCCTCCTTTTCATCTTTCCTGTGATTCTCTGGTCACATAATTCCTTGTGGGGAAATGTCTTTATTGCTCAAACACAGGTTCCTTCATAATGCCTTAGCTTCTTCCACCACCTTTTTCAGCTTTGCTTCACTGTCTCAAGCCAGCCCCTCCTTTCCATTCATCTCTAGACCTACCTTCTCCAGCACAAGAAATAGAAAACTCCCTCTGACTCAACAAAAGGAGTTTGCCACCCTGCAAAAATGTTTTTTCACTAAAAGACATAGTTTTGTTGGTATATTATGGTTTAAACAGACCTTTCTGGACTTTAACTTGTAACCTAAACATATATATATAATTGTTTGCATGGAGAAAATGCATAACCTCACACCAACCATCTTATTTGTAACTGCATTTATACTAGTTTAAACTATATTGGGATGAAGCAATGGTCAGAATAATTAAGACTTTGGGAACCGTTGGTCACTTGGATCCGTCACAGAGCTTCGGGTGGCAGGCACCCTGTTTGTCCTGCGGCATCCAAGCAAACATGCAGACCCACAGACACGCTGACTGCTTCTCCCTGGGGATGTTCATCACACCCCTGGTAAGGATTCTCATCTGTTGACCCTTTGCCCTTTGGCTCAGAGTCTGGGCATGGACATGTGGTCAGCGGTTCTCTGTGTATTGATTAGAATCTGTTTGGGACAAGATAATGGGATTTCAACTCTGGATATTCATCTTCAGCCCTTTCTGAAGTGTGTTGGGTCTTGGGGGCAGAAGAGGTTGGCCAATAAGGAACCATAGATGGCACCCCCGTCTTAGCTAGTGCTTTCTGTCTCCTTCTGGCTGGAAACCTGAACCCGGGGCTTTACTTCTCCCTAGCCTATCTACCAGCAAGGTTTCCAGGGCCTGGGGGACAGCCAGCAGGTGCCATAGTATACATGGTGGATAAGGTTCTGGCCAAATGGGCTTCAGTGTCCTTATACTTAAAGTGGGGACACTCATCCAGTAATATATCTGGCTGCTGCATGTTGCAGCTTTCTGTGTGCTGGGCTCTGGGCTACCAATATTCTCTACATTACCGCATCTAATTCGCAAAAACCTTGTGAAGTAGGTGTTATTATCTGTATTTTACAGGCAATGAAACTGAGGCTCCAAGAGGTACATTGACCAACTGAAGGTCAACTGGTCAGCCTGTGGCAGAGCTAGGGTTCAAGCCGTGCTCTGACTCCAGCGTCTCTGTTCCTCTCACTCACCCCCTTCACAGGGCTTTAGAGAGGAAGAAATGGGGGTAAGCACAGCAAGGGCCTGGGGCGGTGCCTGGCACCCTCTGGGTGCTCAGCGACTGGCACTGTTGCTGTGCTCCACCGCTGTTGTTATGAAGAGCAAAGGTCCTGGACAATCCCCAGCCTGACAGCCCTACAGAATCTCAAGCTGGCCATGGTTGCCCTGAAAACTTGTTTATTGGCCTTGTGGTTGTTTGGAGAAAGAGTTGTCTGTCCTCTCTCAATTTCTCAGGCCCTCAGAAGATAGGCTTGAATTACTGAGCACACACACCTGTTGTCCTAGTCTGGGCGGGGCCGGAGAGCTCAGGCGATCAAGCACACGTCTGACCTGGGGCAGCCTTGGAAGTCTGAGGTGCTCGCTGACCAGAAACCTCCTGCCAGGGGTGGCCGCAGGCTCCCACAGCCTGAGGCCGGCAGGGACTGTAGGGTCTGCACTGGGCAGCCTCCTGTCAGCCCGGCCCGCTACCATTCAGCCCAGACATAACACGGGCTCTTCTCTGAGGCAGCTCCCAGCCCAGGGAGAGGTCGGAAAAAATGCAAGCAATGCTGCTACAAAACCAGCTGTGCTAATGAGTGCTGCTCGGTACCAGGAACCTGGCTAAGGCCTCTCTCTTCCGTCTCATGTGAGCCTCAGAGCACACTGAGTGAGTGAAGCGCTCTCATAGATGCCATCTTAGGGATGGAGAAAGTAAGGCTAATGAGATGGGTACATCGCCTGATGTGTGCAGCAGGCAGAGTATGACAAGCACTAGATACACCTAGTACGGAAGTTCATTTTCTTAATCACGATACTGAAGCACCTCCTTCAAAGCAGAAGATTGGGGCAGAGTCATTTTATTTCATGTCCCTTAGTAAACTTTGGCACAATGACAAATTTGGGAAAAGTGTCAGCCATGTGCCAGACACCATGCCGGTGCTCTCTTCTCTGCCAAATCTGACAACAGTCCTGCAAACGATAGCTCAGAGAGGTCAGGTGACTCACCCCAGATCACACAGCCCTCTATGCTTTCATTGAACCAGCGTCTCAGGTTCTCAGATGGTAGGCTTGAGTTTTTGGTCATCCAGTGAAATGCACCATGGAGAAGTCCTCAGAGGCCTCCAGGACACACATTTTCTGACACCCACCAAGTATGCCTCCATTTTCATCAAATTGCTCAAAGGCTACTAATCCTTCTCACCACTTTCTGTGATTCTCTAGAGAAACTCTTGCCTCCCTCAGGGGCGCCCACAGCAGGCGCAGGGAGGTGAGCTGTAGCCTGGACGAACGTGATGTTTCACCCCAGGTGCCCAGAAAGCTGGGAGACGGCACCCTCCTCCTTATTGCAGAAGGGATTTCTCCCAGCATTTGTCTCCATTGAGAACAAATTGTGAGCCCACAATGCCTGCTGGGCTCATCCCAGCAGACAAACCTGGGCACGTTGGCTGCGACTGGGTTCCGGAATGGGGGGCCTGTGGGAATGGGGGCTGTTGCAAGTGACAGAAACCCGCTCAACCCACTTACACTGTAAAATATCATTTTATTGGGAGATGGGGGTAATATATAGACCCCAAAAGAGTAGACTAATGAGACTTTCAGAAAGGCAGGAATCTGAGCTGCCCAGGATGTGTGACAGGGTGACAAGCACCTTCCACGGGGCCCTGTCTTCAGGATCGGTCAGCCACAGCTGTGGCTGCCCACACTTTACTTGGTTCAAGATTCAGATTCCCAGTCCACAAATGACTATAATCAAAAAAACAGACAATAACAAGTGTTGGTGAGGATCTGGAACAACTGGAACCCTCCTATACTGCTGATGGGAATAGAAAATGGTACAGCTACTTTGGAAAACGATCTGTCGCTTTCTCAAAAAATTTAACGTAAGTTTACCATATGACCCAGAAATTCCACTTCTGTGTATTTACCCAAGAGAAATGAATATACAAGTTGACACAAGGACTTGTACACCAATGTTCAAAGCAACATTGATAGTCAAAAAGTGGAAACAATGTAAATATCCATCAACTGGTGAATGAATAGACAAAATGTGCCATGTCCACACAAGGGAATACAAGTTGGCTATGAAAAGAAATCAGGTATTGCTACATGCTATGGGATGAAACTCAAAAACATTATGTATATTATATTATTTCATTTATAGGAAATATCCAGAAAAGGCAAATATGTAGAGACAGAAGGGAGGTGATGGCTGCCTTGAGCATAGGGAGTGACTGCAAATGGGTCCAAAGTCACTCTTTGGGGAACGGGAACGTTCTAAAATTAGTGATGATGGTTGCACAACCCCACACATTTTCTGAAAGTTAATGAATAGTCTTTTTGAAACAAGTGAATTTTTTGATATGTAAACTATACTTCAATGGAAGTAGTTAAAAAAAAAGATTCAGATTTCCATTAGAGGGTCTGTGTGAACTTGCGTAATAGCAGTTCACACTGGTGGGTACCTTACTCAACAGGCCCACCAAGATCTAAAGGAACTGGGGACAGCAGGGATGCTGCTGTATCAGCAGCCGAAGTGGGAAGAAGTGTTGCTGGGCAGACAGGAACCTCAGACACCCTCCCTTCAGCGCCCCAGGAGGGCAGGGAAATGGGACCATCATTTGGGTTTCCTCAAATGTCAGAGTCACTGGTCACTGAACTGCCCTCCTCTGCAGCTGAGGTCAGGCTTCAGTGGCAACGTCCCTCATCATCGGGATCTTCTTGGCAAAGGCCTTCTTCTGCCAGGGCCTTAGCAACTGGGGTTAGGACTGTGTTCTGGCATGAGGAAGCCAGTTATAATCTTGAGGATAGCTTCCAAAAATAAGCATTAATCCAGCAGCTCAAAGAAGTGTGGTTTTGCTCACAAAAACAAAAAAAGGTGTTTAGTGGTGGTTGGGCATGACGGTTACCTTCAGCTATATGCAAAGGTGCACACAGAACGGCGCCTCTCCCCCTACCTATTCAGGGCCCTGGTGGTCTCTCTCTCTCTCTCTTTCCCTCTCAGAGTACCTGACATAGAGCTTTCCCTATGGTACATTATGACTTCCTGTGGCCTCTTTTCTACTCTACCAACAAGAGAGTGAGGAAGCGTCAACTAGGAAGAAAGAAGAGCTTTAAGGTAGAAAAAAGTACAGAGAGGAGCAGGTACAGACATCATCAGGTAGCAGGAAGATTCAGAATGGAAGTAACTTTCAGAGGGCGATTGAGTCACATTAATATTGGGGGGGGTGGTCCCCAGAGCAGAGCTTTGCAAATTCTGTGGTTTGTGAATAATAAGAAAGACCATATTACTCTTTAATGAACACAGAGTAATGATTTTATTTAACTCATTAATGAGGTAGCCAGTTAAAACTAGTTCAAAGGAGAGTCCAAAGAACAAACATCATTGTAGATCAGGAATATTGAAATGAATGAGCAAATGGAGGCAAAACTGGTTTCCACCAAGAAGCCAGTTATAGTCTTGGTGATGGCTTCCAAAAATAAGCATTAATCCAGCAGCTCACAGAACCGAGAGAGGGAAGCCAGTTACACGACAGAAGTTTTGCCTGTTTATAGGCAGAAATTATTTGGCATTGCTGTTAGTTATTGGCAATTTATAAAATGTTTGATATCTTGATCTGGGTGATGATTACATGAGTGCATATATATGTCAAAATTCATCAAGCTGTGCATGAAGATTTGTGCATTTTATTATATGCGCCTCTATATAAAAAATAATAAAATTATGAAATAGTTCAATGAAAAGCTAGAATCAAGTAGACAAGAGTGTCTCTTAACACTGCATAGTGTTCCCTTGAAACAAACTTTTCTATGTACTACTTTGTCTCTATCTTTGCAGTATTTATCCTTTAAGATTTATCTCAGGCATAAATGGACCATGTTTTAAAAACTTCCAATGCCTCATGGAACATTTTATAAAGTACAACAAAATTAAGTTGCTAGAAAAATGAAATCAAAGAGGGAAAACATACAAAATACAAGCCCAACTTTTCATATTATTAGTTTCAGTGGACATAAAGTTGCTATCAAGTTGCTTTGGAATTTTCTAAAAGCTTCTCTCAATTTTTGTATTTATCTCAACAGTGACTAGTTTGCAGCCCAGCCCCTCTCCATGGAGCACATTTAAAAAAATGTAGGTTATAGCTATCAGTATTTATCATATTAGAAGTTAAGACCAAGAAATTTTAAAAATTATCAGTTCATTAAAAAATAGCCATAATAAATGATTGCATGTTAACACAACATGTTTTTAATGAAATGACTCTATTTTTCAAAACAAGATTAAATAGTGAGAAAAGTGGCATTCTTTTACAATTTTTGAAAATGTATTTGGTATCTAGTGTCTCCAATTCCTTTCTCTAACAGAATAAAGGGCAGCTGAACTCTCCTGTTTTTGCACCTGCTCTTTTGCAATACCATACTTCATATAACCTCTGGAAAACCCTTTTGCATGCCTGAGAGAAAAAAGAGAGTGAAATAGGCAAATAACACCCTTCATTTATTAAAAAAATTGTCTGACCTCCCAGATGCCCTGAAAGGATCTTGAAGTCCTGCAGGGGTTCTTGGAACACCATGAGTAACACTGGTCCAAGATATGTAGTCTAACAACACCCCCTTTACACACATAGACATACGTACATTTAAGGTGACCAGATATCCCTGTTTGCCTGGGACTGTCCTGGCTTTAACACTAAAAGTCCTATGTCCTAGGCAAACTATGTTGGTGACCCTGTAACACACACACACACACACACACAGACACACACTTTCACTCAAGCTAGCCTGGGCATCCTGGCCCTGACATGGGCCCTGCTTCTCTCCCTTTTTCTCCTCTTCTCTCTCTAATCCATTTCCCAGACCCTTCAACTAACTGGCTGAAACAAGAGCTGCTGTACAGGTGCATGGTGGAGATGGCCAGTTGCTCACTCCATATCCTTTTCCCCTTCTTCCTTATTAAAGGGAATCCTATTTTGTCAGAATGTGTCCAGAAAAAAAAAAAACTTCCCAGCATCCCTTGCAGATGGGATGGTCATGTGATATATTCTGGCCAATAAGATGTTCCAGGAGATTGTTGGGTGGGGCTCCTAGGAAAATTCATTTAAAACAGAGTCTCTTCAGAGAAATGATTCTTCAACTCTGGGCAGGACTCACTGGCTACTGATCTGTCCCCAGACGCCAGGCCCTTCTCTGAAGAGCAGCTGCTCTCAGTTGATTCTTTGCCTCAGTTGCACAGACACCTGCCTGCTTTCCTGGGGACCTAGCCTGAGGTCACAGTCCTCGTCCTCGTCCTCCTGGCAGTAGGTCAGAAGCATCCCCTGCTGTTCGCCTCTAGCTGCGCATAACCCGGAGGCCAGTGCTCAGGGCCCAGAGCTCTGGGAGGAAGAGGCATCCTTCAGGAATGTTGGCTGCTGTGCTGGGGGCATGCGCGTGGTACTCCTCACCCAGGTCCACATGCTAACTTTCTCCATCTTTCCACTGGCCTCTGGCCCCCACTCTGGGAAGCAAATCCTCTGACTCCTGAGCATGGTTGTCACTTGCTCTGAAAGGCAGGAGGCTCTTGATGGCCTCTCAATAGCCCCTTGTAAGTGGGGCTGGGGCCGGCTCCATACTGATGGCAGGCCCACGCAGTTGCTAGGGCATCGGGCAACATCTGCACACCAGCCCTCCTGGTCCAGAAGCAGGTCTGTGAGCACCGTGTAGCCCGTGCCTGCTCTCGCAGCCCTCGGGCCAGGCTCCCCATCTGGCTGCAGAAGACCCTACCCCTCTGAGTTCCCATCCTATTCAGCACATACACTGTTCTCCAAACCCTGCCCCAAAGTGAGTAAAACAGCATCCAGATCTCTGAGCAAGCTACCTACTCTGCTCCTCTTGTTTCTTCCTTTGTTCCATCATCAACAAACATTTCCTGAATGCTTGTCTGTGCTTGGACTTGTGCTGGGTGTGAGGGACGCACAGATGTGTGGCTGCCTCCAGGGCTTCCAGGCTGGACAGGAGACAGACACACAAGCCAGCTGTGAGCGGCCTGCTGCTTCGGCAGCTCTGTTTCTCACTGAACCTTCTTCAAGGTCTCATTGAGTGTGGCGTCATTTTACTCTTCTTTAGAGTTTCCAGGACCCGTCTCCATTTCTTTCCCTGGGGCCTCACTGGGCTCTGGTTGTCCTGCAACCTAGACAATCAACAAATTGTTCTTTCTTATCATATGTACCAATTAGTACTTCCCTGTCATCGGTGCAGGCAGAGAAGCAAGCACCTGCTGTGTGCACATGCACTGTGTGCACGTGTGCTTGTCTGAGCTCCATCACCTTGGGCAGAGGAGAAGACTGGCCTGGAGCACAGGCTTAAGGGACAAGGATGTGAGGAGGGAGTGTGTGGCAGATTCTTGCAAAGATGAGTTAGCTAAGCTCCTGATCAGATAGCACTGGACCTTGAAATACCATGAAGCTCCAGGGCAGTCAGCCAGGATCTGCTTGAGCTGTCAGGGTGGGAAGTGGGAGGTGGGAGAGGTTGGGTGCTCTGTGCTCCAGGTGACTCTGCAAAGTCAAAAGCCACTCATGTAAATAACCACTGAGCTACGATTTTTCATGCCCTGATTCCAATCACAGACCTGTCATCCAAGAAGAATATTGAAGGGGAAATTCCATTTCCTTTTAAACCAAACGTTCCTCACAGAAGCCAAAGGCTTGTGGGAACAACCCTGATTGGAAAGACTTGAGCATATACTGTTATGGCTTCTCAAGTGAGACGTGACAACACTCATCATTTATTGAAAGATGAATTTACAGAGAGTGGGGGGCCTCCCCACACATGGCAGTGACCTTTTTTGCTTCCTTGGACCAATAACTTGACTCACAGGAGGAGGTTGAGGCCCATCTGGTCTTTGTGTAGAGAAGAGGTGGATCCTGGCAGGTGGTGAAGCTGGGCATGCGGTGCTGCACAGCAGAGGCCCTGCATTAGGGCCCTGTGGAATCCCTGAGGGAAGGAAGGGGCAACGGGCCATCCCAGGGAAGTGCACCGAGGCCGCTGTGCGTGCCCTTCTGGTTCTGCAGCCCATCCACACACAGGGGGCTCATGAAAGGAAAGAGAAGCAGCGAAGGTGTCAGGTCCAATGGCCTGAGAGCTCGACACAGGGTCTCTTCCATGTAACCTGTGAACACTGATGGCTGATTGTTTCTGTTTTAAATGCTTACAAGTACTAAACCCATGGATCCTCACAACAACTAGGGGAATAGTCTTAGTATTAGCTCAATTTTATACTGGCAGAAGCTCAGGCTCACAGTGGTTAAGGAACGTGCCTAAAGTTACACAACTAGTACGTGGCTCTGAGCTTTCCACCATCTCCCTGAGCTCCTCCCTTGCCCTTCTGGCACTGCTTCCCTTCTTGTCGTTACAGTAAGGCAACCATCTGGACGGGCTTCTGTAGAGATTCCGGGGGACTTTCCATGTAGGTGAGATTTGCCCACCTGGCCACCTTTGGTGCATGAAAATGGTCTGGCAAGATCCGGTCCCAATGGGAATATGTGAAAGCCTGGCCTGTCGCTGTAGAACATTTTACTCACCCCCTTAGGGCAAGTCCCCTTGCATGGCCACTTCCTCTCCTCGGCATGTGCTTTGCATATGGGAGAGTGGCAGGAAGTGAAAAACACACCCTGAGCGAGGGCAGCTCCTGCAGACGCCTCAGGGCGGTTGGTTGTCCAGGAGTCAACATCAACGGTTCCTGTCAGGCTTCAGGACAAGGGAGGCAAAGGCACCACACAGGGCAGCGACCAGCACCCTGCGCCGGGGGCCGACTAGTGAGTGCCCCGCATCCACTTCTGATTTTAAACCAATTTTCGTAGCTGCAGATTAGAAGTGGTGTATGCTCATTGTACAATGTTTGAGACAGACAAAGTGTAAGAGAATCATCCCCACGATGGCACCAGTATGTGTTCCCCCCGATCACATTTAAGGGGGCTCCTTCCTGTCGCGTGTGCGCATGCACTCCTGTGCCTAGGTGTGTGTGAGTGTGCGATGTGGCCGGACAGGTGTGTAGTATTGAGTATACAACTATGTATATTGCTTTTTTTCCTTATTCCTCAAAAAGATAGTGCTTTTCTGTTTATACTACTGCATCACTGTATGGATATGACAATTTATTTGCCCACTTTCCCATTTTTGTATATTCTTCTACAGTAAAGCACAATACTTCAGGGAAGAACTGTATGAGCAAAACTTGGCTTAGGATAGATTTCTGGAAGTCAGATTATGGAAATAAAAGCTAGGAATATTGTCAAGTGCCTTGATAGCTGTTCAAATCATGGACCCACCTTTGAGGGGTTTTGACACCACAGAGCAGGTACAAGGGTACGTGATGTGTTTGGTGTTGACAGCAGCTCCCTTGAGGAATTACTGAGAATCAGAACCTTTCACTTTGAAAAGGGAGGCAGTGTGAACAGAGCAGCCTTCTAGTGCTTGGAAGGACATCCTGTGGGAAAGGGATGGGTTTCTTATGGATGATACCAAAGGTGACACTGGCACCATAGGGGGATGGGAGGGATGACTGGGATCTTGGCTTAATATTGGAAGATTTTTCTCAAAAAGAAAAGCTTGCTGTTGAGCAGAGACTTTGCCTCACACTGCAGGACAGAACCTGTCGGGTGTTTGGGAAGGTGAAGCACAACTACCCACAGAAGCAGAGGCAGCCCTGGCTTCGAGCATGCACCTTCCCAAGCACGGGCACATAGGTGGGGTGCACACCGGATATACAGCAGAATATTATGGTATAAAAGGGGCTGGGGGAGAGCAGAGAGTTCCAGGGGCCTAAACATGAATGACATTTCTACTAGACAGTCTTTGAAAGAGTGATTTTCCAGCATCTTGTGATCTTTAATTCCTTCTTTTACCCAGCGATCATACGCACACACACACACACACTGCTCATTAGATGGGTCTAATGAGCATCCACTGAAGGAGACAGATTTGCTTCTTTTAGGAATGCCTGCAGATTCCCACCTCTTGTCAGCTGTATTGAGCTTTTAAGACCCGTTCTTATCAATCTGAGTGCTTTGATTTTTTCCCCCATACTCTAGTCATTTTTATAAAATCATAAAGACAACCTATAATCAAGTATTCAACTAGTTGGGCAAATCAACACAGATGAACACAGGTGGAGGTGGGAGGGGTGCACCAGAAAGCTACCAGGTGAGGCCAGAGGTCCCCTGATGCATACGTGTCCTCACATTCAGACAGGGATGTCAGTGTGCACAGCATGCCTGCAGACTGTTCAGAGGCAGAGGGCTGCCTGCATGGACTTGCTGTCCTGCTAGGGTGTGGGTGTGGTGGTGGGGACATGGGCAGATGCCCTGCTAGCCAGACACCCCCATGGCACAGTGTGGGTGGCATACTTCCCACTCACCTTCAGCAGCCCTGGGCAAGACTCAAACAAACCAGCAAGCTGGGTATCTGTGTGGCCATGGCTAGTGATCCCCAAGCAGCTCAAGGACGGCTGACCTTGGGAAGTGCTACAGGGCTGGCCAAGACGAGAGCTAAGCAGTCCCTCTGCTGAGCCAGGAACCAGTATTGGGTACCTTTCACCTGCTAGCTTCTGCGGCTTCTAAGTGAAGGAGGTTGGGGGGTGAGCAGGGGATGAGGCTGCCGGGGAGTGCGTGGAGGGATTGCCCTCCCATCATCTGCCTCCAGGGCCAGTTTCTGGACAGATGGGATCAGAGGCCAGGAATGACCCACCAAGAACCGAGTCTCTTGCTGGGTGACTGCAGCTGCTGCCTGTCAGGCCGAGACTGTTGAGAGGTGCCTGCAAACTGCTACTAAAGCCGCGCGCTCTGGCGAGGGGGGTGCCGGGCCAGCTGCAGACCCGGCCCAAGCGCACAAGCGGCCAGCAGTCTGCAGATGCAGCGGGGGGAAGGTACGAGGTCTCCGTCTTGGCTCAGGGAGTCCCATCTCTGCGGATCTCTGATCTGACTTCTGCGCTGCCCGATTTCATACCCTGTCTCCAAGCAGACTATCCTGCTCACGCCTCCCGCAGACAACCTCCATCAGTGCCTCTCATGAAAAGACTCCGTATGTCTTTGTTTTTGTTGTTGCCTAAGACCATTCATGCTTTAACACAGGGTGAGTACTCCATTCACCCATCATTCCGTGCACCACTATGTGCCAAGCACTGTGTGGATCTGGGCTGAATGGGCGCATGGCCAACTAGCTCGTATTTGGCCCAGTGTGGGTGTGCCTTTCTGCACAGTGGAGGGTCTATGTTCCAAAGAGGCTGCACCTCGTGGGAGGAGAAATGTTTGGGCCCCTCACTGGGAGCTCAGTGGGCTTGTCTGGAGGTCTGGTCAGTGGGCTGGGGGCCAGAATTCAGAGTTGGGCCTATGGGGTGCTTTATCTGAAGGGTCTCAGTGTAGGAAGTGCCATGGGGATGCTGGACCTTCTGGTTAACATTTGTCCTAATTACCTGTGTATCCACTGTGCCCAGCACCATTCCTGGCATGGTAGGTGGTTCATAAACAGTTATTGAATGAATGACCAAAACCCACTCCTTCGAAACCAGCAAGGATCCAGACAGGAGTCCCTGACTAGGACGTGAAGTCCTAGGGAAGAGGCAGAGCTGCAGACGCAGAGGCAGGCAGTGGGCCAGAAGCTGGGAGGTAGCAGGACTGACAGGGGGGCAACCCCACAGGTGGAGAAGAGTGTGGGTGGGCCAAAGTCTCAGGCGGACAGGCAAGGGGCT
Organism: Phataginus tricuspis; assembly: GCA_029783875.1. Classification (NCBI taxonomy): domain Eukaryota; kingdom Metazoa; phylum Chordata; class Mammalia; order Pholidota; family Manidae; genus Phataginus; species Phataginus tricuspis. Next base: position 24,265,746 of record JAQQAC010020790.1, on the reverse strand, counting down.
GGCCTTGGGCATGCAGAGGACAAGAAGCAGTTTGTCCTCTTTACAGTGCAAACTTTGTAAAGGGCTGTGGATGTCAAGAGTCCAGGATGGCCTGCTCTGCAAAGCAGAGCTTCTGGAATCCCAGTCTCTCCTGGTTTCCCTCCTTCCTCCCTGAGTGTTCCTTCCCTGGGACACCCTGTCAGTCCCTCCCCTCCTTGTCATATGCCGGAGTGACTCCAATCCGGCCCTTCCTGTACTCTTCATGCCCACTCTTCCTGGGTTATCCAGTCTCAACCCGTGACTTTAATTATCAACTCTATGCTGAGACATACGAATTTCTATCTCCAACTGACGGTACCCCTGGACTGAAGATTGTACTGCTTGACAACCTCACAGGACCACAAATAGAGGACCTGATCATGACTTATCCAAAATAAAACATTCTCCACTCTCTGTCCTCCATTGCGACCCCTGCGTTTTTGCCACTAATTCTCCTGTCCCAGTAAACAGCACCAGAACCTGCCAAGTTGAGGCCAGGACTCTGGTGGGGCAGCACAGTGTTTCAGGAGACCCTCACTTTCCGGTGCCCACCCGCTCGGCCCTAGAGCAAGCTCCTCCTTGAATACCGGGCCCTTGGTGCTCACTGGTCTCACCTTGTTCTCTACCCTGTATGCTCCAGCCCAATGCCTAGAAATTACATTTCATTCCTCTCGTGTCTTCACTGCCTCTCTTCGGTCCTTCAGGAAGCCATGTGACCTCTGCCTGCAAAACTCAGCAAACGCATCCAGCTCTCTCCGCTTCCATTCTTCCCTCCCTGGCCCCGGGCCTCATCGTCTCTCCCCTGGACCACTTAATGGGTTTCCCTGGTCCCGTTCCTGCCCTCCTCCAACCTATTCTCTGCACAGCAGCCAGAAATTCAATTTTTATTTTTATAAAAGCCATACGTGGACATAGTTTAAAAAGACAAATTATTCTATAAGGCATATAATGAAAAACAGTGGGCCCCTGCCCCCTCCCTCCTCGGCCACAGTTCACACTTCCCAGAGGTGAGTACTTCACACCTTGGCAGCTTCCACCATCCCCATATTGCTAGCTTCTGAGTTTTAGATTTTATTTACTTTCAACTGGATTCCAAAGATGGAATAAGACTGACTATCTGATCTCTCTCCCCCATCACATAGACACTTCCTGACTCTTTCCAATTCAGTCACGTCACAAGCTAGGTTAAATCGGGAGTCCACGCGAGGCTGCTGTTTGTGTGGGAAGGACGAGGTGCGGGCGTCACACTGCCTCGTACACTCGTGTGCAGCCCATCCTGCCCCAGCCATCTATAAACTACCTGGACACAGAAGACTCTCTCAGGTAAAGCTGGTGAGTCCACTTTCCTGCTTAAACAGCACATTCCTAGTGGCCTGGGGATAAAATCCTATCTCAGCACACGTGGCTTTCCGTGGTCTCCACTTGCTTGTGCGGTTTCATCACCTGAACTTGTTCTATTAACAAACTCTGGCAACATCTTGCTGCCTACACTTCCCCAGCAATGCCTAGCCTCTCAGGCCTGGGTGATTTTTCCCCTTAGAGTGTCTTTGAAACGCCCTTAACTGATTTCCCACTTAACAAACATCAGTTAATCCTAATTCCAACTCGAATGTGGAATTCTTTGTTTCAGGCTGTGGGCACGTTGCCCTGTGCTTCCGAACTGCACGTACGTCTGTGTGGGTACATGTATCACTTCCCTTTCTAGCCTGGGAGCTCCTGATGGAGGGACTAGGCTTGGTCCATCTGTGTTCCCAGCGCCAGGGCCACACCTGGCATCCAGGAGATATCTACACTTGCAGAAAGAGAGAGAATGAAAGTAGGAGAGAGAAGAAGGAGAAGAAGACAGACAGAATTAGATTAAAAAAAAAAAAAGCCAGAAAGAAAGAGCTCTGATTCTGGAAGCCCATCTTAGCAGCACATTCCACTTGAATCCAGACATCCTCATATTAGAGTATTTCCAACCTCAGTCCTGCCCATGGGGAGACCTTGTTACCGGAGGTCTCTCTCCTCTGGAGCCAGGGCTGGCTCACCTGCTGTTTGCCAGAGTCTGTTCCCAGTGCGCCTCTCCGATGAGCCAGTCTGCCATCACGGTCTCATGAGCTTTATTTGGACTAGCAGGGCAAGTTGGGACTTGCTCATGAACTGGAAACTGCTGCAAATAGTGTGTGGGTCCCAGAATGGAAGGGTCATGGCTTGCTGGAGAGGTGGGGCCTGACAGGAGTTTCTGAGCTCTTTTTGGAGGGAGGTACCCATGGAAGCAGAGAGGAATCAGCTTGGTTCCCTCTATCATCCTTGGTCTCATACCCCATCTCCAAGAATCACAGGTCTGGAACAGCTTCCCTAGGGTTTGCCTAACTTTTCAAAGCCCTTTTTATCTAATACTTTAATCAGTACAAATGCAGCCCTGGGAAAGCAAACAAAAACCAAATAAAAATTCCTCCCAGAGGTGGGGGCTCCCCCATCCCTTTTGGATCCACCGTGAGGCCTAAATGTAGGACCAGTGCACCCAGGGTTTATTTACAAGATTGACCCACTTTTCTTTCACTTTGGTAGGTGCCTGACCAGACTCCAACTTCGTTCCTGGGACCTGAGTCCCCAGAGCAGGTGGTGGTGCTCATCTGTATCTAGGCCTCATCCCCAATGGGCAGCTCACACTAGCCACAGGTGGGAGGTTGTCCTTACCTTGGGAGGCATAGATTAATGATGCGCATTGAGATTAACTGGAACTGGTGGCCGCTAGGCCCTCCTCTCCCCTGGGCTGGAGCACTGTGGAGGGCTGTTAGAGATGCTGCTGTCTGGTCAGGTCCTCCTGGTGCATGCCAAGGGCTCTCCCAAGAGGGCTGGAAGAGTCCCTTTGCTCCATATACCTACTCATGGGCTCAAGGTCTTTTACTAGCTGGGATAAGACTTCCTTCCCTCAAGAGCCATGCCAAACACAGATATGTACCCAGAGTGGGGTTACAGATTAACCTAGGGCAGCTACGAATCCTTGGACAGCAAGCAGCACCTACAGTGCCACTGTCCCTGGAGGACTCTGGGCAGACATCCTGAATCGATCCTGGCTCTCTTGCTTGCTGAGCTAAGCTCTGGCCACAGTACTTCTCATATGAGCACTCTAGGTAACCCTCCCAATCCATCACAGTTGGCAGCAGAAATGAAATCCATTTGCATTAATCTTTTATTAGAGATTAATTTGTCCAATTGGTCAGGGATTTCCACAATAAAGCTTTGCCTGGCAGAGGCCAGGGCCCCGAGAGAATAGGTTGAAAAAGTGTGGATTTTCATTATCTTGATGGGTCATTCAGCGAATGGTCAGGAAGTCTGGAAATTTAGAGGCTCAGTGTGAGTGAAGTGTTTGTGGAGAGCAGGGTTGGTGAGGCCCCTCAGGCGCGGTGTGGCCTTCATGACTTCCCCGTTCTGCAGTGTCTGGTTGGCTGCAAAGTTTGCTACTTTTATGTCATCACAGCATAAACAGTTCTGGCAAGTATCTTCCATTTTGTACACCTTATTCCCAGACTATCAGGTTTTTATATTCTATTGCATAGCCATCAATGACTAAATTTGTATCTCTGGGAATTTTAGGGCATTGTCCTGGGATGTGGGGACACATGCCCTCCTGCCATGTTTTGTCTCCAAATGATAAGGTTTGAGAGTATTGGGCCTTGATCATGGAAGGGTGACCAGGATGGTTCAGGGTGTGCTGGGGGACACCTATGCATGTGTGTGTACGTATGCGCATGCACACGTGTCCTGGGAGCCAGCTGTCAGCCATGTCAGTGTGTGCCTGGAAATGGGCTGAGGCGGGGACAGATAATTTTCATGAGAGGCTAAGGAGCCCCCTGGGCAGAGGGAGTCAGGCAGGAGTCAGGCTCAGGAACAAAGCCCTGACTTGAGGGAGTGTCACTCAGATTTGCCCCTCGCTCAGTGTCCCATGGACACATGTAAGATCCAGGGTACAGACACAGGAGAGTTTTCAGTGAGGCCTTGAAAGACTCTGGGGGCAGGAGCAGCCTCCCTCTGGCAGCAGGTGACAGAGCTTCCCATGGGAAGGGAGGCAGGGGAAGGGGACATCCTGTCCCTTCAGGCCCAGAATGCAGTGTGGCCACAGCCTTTGTGCTCCAGTGCTCCCATGGCAACTCCAGGACTCCAGAGCTGCCTTGCTGTGCCGGTGGGGGTGTGTGTGGTGAGGGTGGCTGCGCCGTGGGCTCTGGTGGGCTGTGAGGTAGCAAGGCCTCACCAGCAGGTGGCCCTGGGAAGGAAGGAATGGAGAAGGAGGAAAGTGGCTGCCACTAAATGGTCGGCCACGCGACACATCCACAAGCACGGGGCAAGTATCTGAAACCTCCCGGAAATAAGTGAGGAAGAGGGGTCGGAGATGCCTGTCACGGTGCTGTGGTTCTTGGCCCCGGAGTCCTCCGCCTCCACTGCACGGTGGCTCTTCGAGGATAGGGACCTCACCCAGCACAGGGCCTTGCATAAACAAATCTTGATTTAACAAACAAACATTTGTAGAGTGTAGTACTTGTTTACAAATGTTCTCCCAGTGAAATTTTGTATCCTTTCTGGGAATAAAATTTATCTTTCCCCTTTTACGCGGACTGTCTAAAGCCATGGAAGTCATTCGGACTTGGGAGCCCGCAGAGCTGAGTTGGCAGTTATTACTTGGTGCCCTTGGTTGAGTACTTAGCCTCCTTGATCAAGAGAGGTGAGATATTTGGAATGTGCCTGGCACATTTATGTATTTGTCATTGGAGTATGATTGGTGATATTGGCTGACGGTGGAGAAATAGAGAATAGCTATAGCTAGTTGGGTAGGGCATGGATCTGAACACAAGGCCTTTCCTGCCTAAACTCAGCTCTGCTCCACTCTACCTCCCCGGCTTCACTGTGATTCTGAGTGAGAAGGTTGGTTGGAAGGAGCAGGCGCGACCCGAGCATGGTGAGTGCATGAGGAGGTCTAGGGCTGGCGGTGGGGCGGGAGCCATGTTGGCAGGGGCTTCACCTGGGCAGACATGTAGCAGGGGGCCGGGGGGGTGACAGTCCAAGGCTGCTTCAGGTCCAGGACTGGCCTCACACCCTCTCAGAGCTGACACCACGAGTCCACTGTAGCTGGTCTCAGGGATGCAGAAATGTCACACTGGAGACCACTCAGGAGAATGGCTGGTTGGTTTCTCTGTGGGAGTTTTCACAAGCTCAGTTGCGTCAATTGTTAAAAATGAAGAGTTCTGCAGCCACTGAGGTGAGGTCAGCGCCGTTTGCAGTGTGATGCCCTTTGCAGTGCGACCACAACCGGTTTTGACCTAGAAGTCTGCAGATCTCTGTGAAAAGCACAGACTATGGGGGGGGTTCTCTTGCAACAAGTGAAAATCATTTATATCTTCAAAAGATATTTATACAAAAATACCATGAACATAGTGGAATCATTCAAATAGTACACTGTGTCTGATGATGGACAACAGGCGTCCGGGCTTCTCTGCTCCCCAGCCCCGGGTGCCATTCTCCAGGCAGCCTGTCCACCAGTTTTCCTTGTTTCCCTAGATCTCTTAAAAATACACAATTGTACTTCAGTTTCTTGATCTTCCAGCTTTAATGTTATCTAGTGGCTTGTGATTTCAAGATTAGGATGTAGCCTTTTTACACACACTTCCACTCCTCCCTTCTCCCAATCAGTTTATATCACAAGATTTGGTTAAATAAATATTCAGTGCTTATAATATGACTGTACATATAATTGACAATTATGCAGCCTGTTGTTCTATGATTACATTTCCATTCTTTTGCTTATTGTTTTCTGGGAGGGTTGGGAGTAAGGATAATGGCTTCATTTTTTTATTTGCTTTAATTTTGTGTCTCTGTCACAAAATGATCTCTCTTTATTAAACACAGCCGGCACCTATCAGCCTCATATGTTCTCGGGGACATCTACCCTGGATCCCTCCATGCCCACCAGTCTGTCTCCAGGCCTTGTGCATACCTGTCACTGTCTTCCCAGAAATTCTTCTGTGTCCTGAATCCTATTTCTTCCTCTTTCTTAGTTTATTCCCTTTTTTGGTGAATCATGATCTCCTGTGGCTTCCTGAGAAAGGGTGCACGATTTTGAGACCTTGAATGTTTGAAAATTTCTTTATTGGCACCTGTTTAATAATTTGAATATTTATGGAGTCTTAAACATCATTTTCTCCTCATCATTTTGAAGGCAGTGTGCCCCTGTCTCCTAACTTCGTGTTAGAAGTTTCTGTTTAGAGCTCAATGCCACTCTCATTCCTGATCATTTATATGTGGCTTTTATTGTTTCTCTTTGACAACCTTTGCCCCAGTGTTCCGGAACTTCATGACTGTGTGTGTGGGTGAGGGTTTCTCCATCCGTCCACTATGGTGGGCACTCAGTGGGTCCTTTCAGGAAACTCATGTCCCGCAGTCCTGGGAAATTTTTTTGTGTTATTTCTTTGATAATTCCCTCCCTCTCTTTCCTCTGTTCTTTTTGCAACTCCTCTGTTCTGTTTTGGAACTCCTGAATTCCTTTATTTTATTCCTTACCTGTTCTCCCTAACTGCCATCTTTTAAAAATTTTTACCTTCTGGGAGATTTCCTTAACTTTATTCTCTCATTCTTTTATTGAATTTTAAAATTTCAATGATTATTTTTTTTTAATTTCATATAACTCTTATTCTTGGGTCCCTTTTCAAACATAACATTATTATATTCTTTTTCGTGTGTGTGTAAATTTTTCTCTCTCTCTAAATAGTTATTAAAATTTTTTTCTTCTCCCTGAATTCTGTTTTCTCCAAGTTTTTTAATTTTTTTTTTTTTTTTTTTTTTTGCTTCAGTTTGTGTGTGTTTGATCTGGTCTTGCTACCTGCCATCCCAGCCGTCCTTGGCTATGTGGTTGCATTAAGGGGGTTATTGGTTGTGTAGGGCTTGGTGACTTGGGGTGCACTGTAGGGAGTTCAGGAGGAGACTTGGATGTCTTCTTGGGGGAGCTCAAATTATACAGCGCCTTGGGGGTTTCCAGAATATTCTTCCGTTTCCTGCCCAGATATACATCTGGCTATCAGCAGCCTGGGGTCTGGTCAGGTAGAGAGAGGGCTGGGGCTTTCAGAATGATGCCGCACGTCACCTCATCTTCACCCCTGGTGAAGCACTTCTGATTCAGTTTCTCTGGCGCAAACCCCTCCACTTTCCTGTCTGCGCAGCATGGGGAGGATTCATCTGTGTCAGTCAGGGTTGGCTTCAGTAACGACATTAAAATCTCAATGACTTAATAAACGTTGGCTTCTCACTTTCTGAGGCCACCCTCTAGGACAGTGTCTCCACCCCCAAGGTCCTGGCAGGGGCTCCTGGGGAAGGACTTGCAGTAGCCGTTCCTTCCTCTTCCTTCTTAACTGAGTTCCAATCGTACTGGGATGTCCATACCTCCACCAGGTAACTCAGGGGTCTAGTCAACTAAGCTAATGTCCTTAGGTCATTCTCATTTACCTTTGCCAGAACTGCTTTAGGGATGAGCATGTCACCTACATTCAGCCATGGGGACATGAGGAAAGGTCTGCTGGGAAAGAGCCCCTCACTCTGTAATTGGAGATGCCTGGAAGAAATAAGCCTCTTCTTCCTGTCTGATCATGATGCTGGGAACTATGTGTCTTCTGGTGACCATAACTCCCAGCAGAGAGGTACATGCTGAGAATGGCTGAGAGGAAAGAAGGAAGGAACTGTGCAACCACTGCACTGACCCATCCCTCAGCCCCTTTCCCTGGGAGCCCCTCGTTAGATGAGGTGGTAGATTTTACCTGTTGTCCGGGTCCATTAATTTGTTCCTTGCACCTGGAAGCTTCCTAACTGACAAGGTGAGCATCTTTGGGGGCAAGTAAATTATAGTCTCAGCCTCCAGAGCCTGGGTGTAGGGGGCTGGTCACAGGGTGTAGGCCAAGTGTGGGCTTGGCCTGGGGAGCAAGACGTCCTGGGCCACACAGTCAGAGGCAGACAGGGAATGGGAGTGTAAGGTGGTGGCGTCTAGTGGTTAGATTCGTGCTCTGGAGTCCAGCTTTGCCACTTGCTCACTAGGTGAACTTGGCGAGCTGCTGACTAATGAGGGAAGAAACTTAGGATAGAGCGCTATTGATGTCAGGGTTCTTGTTTGTGGAGTCGAAGAATGAACTTCGCAAACACTCAAGGCAGGAGAGCAAGTGAGAGGATTTTATTTAGAGATAAAGTGAGAGGACAGAGCTCCTGACTCAGTGCCGGAGGGAACAAGAGAGCCCCAGGGTGGTGCATTGCCTGGGGGTTTTATAGGCGGTTGAGAGACAAAGGGCTAGGGATGTACACCTGTTAGTGTTCCCAAATACCTTTGAAGAAACACTAAGTTTCTTATTAGTCGTCCTGGTTATTTACAAGAAATTTACTGCTCTGATTTCCTCCCAAGATAGCAGCTTCCTGGTCTGGGAGCATATCACTCAAGACTGCTTTCTTTGCTCCCAAGGTGAGCTGAGTTATTATCTGTTGGTTAAAGAGTATGTTAAGAAACTTACTTTTTAACTAATTGGGTTTTAAAATGCAATTTTATTTTCAAGATGGAATCCTTCCTGTTTTTACTACATTGTTTTGGGCTTGCTTGTTAAATTGCCCAGGTTGCAAATCACTTGATTAGGGCTGGAGGAAGAAAGGCAGCACTGGGTAAAGTCAGAAAATAAGCTGGGCCCCCAGCAGGCCAGAGCAAATCCCACAGTTGATTATCTTGCTCTCTTTTTTCCGGAGGCCCTCACCTTACTCTGTCTAAGCCCTGTCTCACTGCGATGTTGCTTAGTCCCAGAGTAGCTGACTCTCACCCTTGCCACCTATGTAGAGGGCACAGAACCTTCCCCAGCTCACATCTGCTACCCATGCATCTAAACCTGGTTCCTTCATTTGTAAAATGAAAGTGATCACAGTAACTTCCTTCTAGGGTTGTTGAGATTATCAAGTGAGACAGTGCCTATGAACAGCTCAGAACTGCCTGCACAGAATGAGTACTCATGAGTCAGAGGCTGGACCCGCCAAGTACTGAGCCAGGGCATCTCCTTGTCCTCTGCATAAAGGATGCGGAGCCTCAGAGCTAGGCTGCAGCTGAGGCTTGGACCAAGTGGGTGCCAGCTGCAGAGAAATCACGTTTTCCCAAAGGTTGTGGGAGGGGACTTCCAACAGTTTGAAATATCACCGATCCATGGAAGTCACAGTTTTGAAGATTATAAAGAAAATACATTGGGCCAGTGGTTCTCAAACTTGTGGATAAAATGAAAGTTCCTGTGGCCGGGATTCTCACCTGGCCCTGGTTGGCTAGCTCACTACACACATGTGGGCAATACATTGCTATTGGCTCTATATAAAGAGCTCTGCCCAGTGCTCTGGACGACACGGTGGCAGGGCTGCAAGGCTGCAGGAGAGCAAAGCAGAGGCTGGAGTCGTGGCAGTGCTGAGGACAGAGGCCCAGGGGACGGCTGTGTGGACAGAGGGGCCCAGAGGCAGAGACCAGCTTGCTGCAGGCAAACTTGCTCTGAGCAAACAGGATTTAGTGATTGATCTGCCACCGTGGAAATATGTTTTGCTGTCATTTTCTTTGGTCACATTGAATCCATAGTGAACTTGCCTGGGGCTGAAACCCATTGGGAAGACACTTGTGCATGCATCTGAATCATCTAGATGACTTATTATGCATAGATTGTTGGGCCCCACCCCAGAGTTTCTGATTCAGTAGGGGAGCGTTCGAATTTGTATTTCTAAAATGTCCTAGATGATCCTAATATTGCTGGTCTGGGGACTAGAGTTTGAGAACCACTGTTAGAGGAGGTGATGAGAGAGCTAGAGTGTAAGGGAAAATCATTTGAGGTTTATATCTTTTTAAATTTAAAAATTATTTATTAAAATTACATTATTACAGGGAAGTGCAAACATACATAAAAAAATGGAGAGATGTATAATGAGCCCTCCTATACCCACCACTCAGCTTCAACATGTACTGACTCATGTCCCATCCTGTGCCAGCAGGTGCCTTTTGAATGTGCTCCCTCTCTCTCCCCACAGCAAGAGCACAGACCCTCGCCCCATCTCTGGCCTGCTCCCAGTGCCACATCCTTGGGGTCCAGCTGCGTGGAGAGATGACCATCTGATTCTGATTCTGAAGAGAGTCGGGGCTATGCACTTCTGGATTCTCCTCTGTTATTCTCAAACAGTACCTGACCCCGCCGGAGGTGAGCAGCTGAGGCAGTATCCAGATATCCCAGGCAGCTGCCCAGTCAGACAGCTAAGGCCTCAAGACCTCCTCCAAACAAGCTGATTCCCAGCCAGTCAGTCATTCAGTCAACTGCACCATGGCTGGTTCTGTTAGGTGCTGGAGAGACTGTAATGAGCAAGGCCGCCTGCGCCAGTTGGGGGACAGACCTGTCGCCAAGTATAGCCAACTGGGTTGAAGGTTATGTAGGAAGTGTCATGGGCATGTAGAGGAGGATGCCCAACTCTAGCTGCAGAGGCAGGCCATCTAGGGGTGCCTCCCTGACTTGCTGGTTTTGGAGCGAGTCTTCAGGGCTAGGAGAAGGCCTCGCTGCCCTTGTGGGTGGGCTGGCTGCCTCTGGCTCTTAGTCATATCAGCTCTTCTTAGCTCTGGTTCCTTCCTGTGTTCCGTGCATCCTGCTTGTCCACTTGTCAGGACCCCTCTGTCCTTCCCCCTGCACACTGAGCCTGAGCTTGGTTGCCACCTCTCTTGTGCCAGCAGCCCGGAGGAGGGAGGTGGGGTAGCAGAGTCGGGCTGCGGAGTGTTCTGAACCCTGTACAAGTGGCAGGGTTAGAGGTCAGCTGCTCTGGGACTAAGCAGCCCCACAGCTCTCCATCCTGAGTTTTCTCCCTTATTAATCAGTCATCTGGTGATTAATGGCACTCTTTTCAGCTACACGTGGCCCTCCTTCTCTCAACTTGTGTACAATGTGGGTGATTCTGGGATTGCCTGCTCTGTACCTGACCTGCCATGGGTGATGGATGTGGGGCAGAGCCTATATATTTGCATTCAGGGATGGGTGTTGCTGTCAGGAGGGTTGGGCAGCCAGGGAGCATGGTGGGGGACAGATAGCTCCCAAAAGAAAGGGGCCCTGCCGTATCCTACAGGGAGCCCTATGGGAAGAGGGAAGGAAGCTCACAATTGATGCCCTGCGGATTTCCCAACCCTTTGATCTCACCAGAGCCCTTGTTCAAGATCTCTCTTCCCATGACTGCATACAGAGATTTATTTATCATCTTTATATTTAATTAAATTGCTGTCCTCTATTTAATACTTTCAATTAAGCTCCTGAAACCAGATGTTACTTATAGATCTAACAATAGGTTCTTTCAAAGGCCTTGTCATGGGGACTTTTTAAAATTACTATTAACCCTCTTAATAAATAACATCAACTCCAATAATACTATACTAGATGCTTTCTCCTGACCCTTGTCTCCTTCCACATTTATTACTGACTCAATTTATGTTCCTTTAAATCGGTTTCAGTCTGGGTGGCAGTACTCCCATTTACTGACTGACCACTTTGAATTTGTTTTATAAGATCCCATTAATTACGTCGTCCAATTCTCGTGCAGTGCCTGATCTCGTGCAATTCCAGTCCCTTAGAATTCCCTCCAGTCTCTCTGGCTGTGTATTTTCATAGGAATGGTGTCTTTAGGTTAGGGTTGGTGAGCTCTCAGTTGCTCAGATTGTCAGGTGTTTTCAGTCTTATTCTTGGGCCTCATCTCCTGAGAACCAGCAGGGAAGGAGATGTGAGGCTTGGAGGGGGGCCAGTATTTGAGTAGGGGCACGTGGAGACTCATGGTGCTGTTCCTTTTGTGCATAGCTAGGACTTCCTAGGGTCTGTGAAGTCTTGCATACATGTAGTACCTACCTGGATAAAGCATGCACACACAGCCATGAGCCTCCCTCTCCCAGTCTAGAGGTGCAGAGGACACCTGGGCTTTGGTGAACTGCTTCCTTTCTGCTGCCACTGGCTTCAGAGCCATGTCCCCATCCTCCTCTGCCCCTGCCATGTGGAAAGGTAGTCATTCGGTGTTGCCTAATGGCCTGATCACATCTCACCCTTGGAGCTGGTTAGTTCTAATAGGGAGACTATAACACCAGGCATCCAGATCATCTGTGCAATATTCAGGGACAAGAGGAGGGATGCAGGTGGCAAATCTGGAGTGCAGGTTTGGTGAGCACCATGTTCCTAAGGAGCTGATCACAGACTTAACTGAAGGCAGCCTAGGCTCTGCCAAATCTGTGTCTCCCTACTAGCCATGGATATTTGGAAAAGGGATGAGATTTAGACTAGGACTGGCCTGTTGTCTGGAGCCAAACAGGAGCTGGCCCAGTGAGATTCCTCTTGCAAGACATGAGAACGTGACAGTGGAAGGCAAGTCAGTTGGTGTCTGAGTATGAGGACTCAAACATGCAGCCAATGGCTAGCCTGGTGAATATGCCAGAGGGATGGGTACGGCTGTGGGAACTCTTGCTGCGGAAGTCCCAGGGCCATCCTGAGTAGGTTTCCAGCTTCTGGGAGACCTGCTGGCTGGCAGTGACTCCTGTCCCAGATGCTGTCCAAAGCACTGCCATGTACTTACCCTGTAAGCCCTGCTACATGCGCGCGCGCGCACACACACGCACACGCGCACACACACACACACACACACCTTTTTGTAGTTAGCTTGAGCAATCTTATTTTCTTGCAAAACAAAGCAGCTCTCCTTGAACAAGGGCTGAATTGACAAAGAGTAATATAGAGAAGATGATAATACTTTGCCGAAGCCTTCTTTCAATGTATCCTTGGAAATAGTATCTTTAGGTAAGGCAAAGATATAGGGTTGAGGCCAGTGACAGAGTGAAGTACATCCAGGCCATCAGGTTGGTTCTAAAGAGAAGACAAAAGGAAATAAGTCTGTTTCCAAAAGGGCCTGAAAAATTCTAAGTGATATGAATTACTTCTTTCTGATTTTGAGGCATTTTGAGGCAGAAGCAAGTGCTGAGAGAAGAATGAAGATAACTGAGAATCACTGTCCTTAAAAGAGAGATGATCACCTAGGATTTGACCCCCACCCACTGCTCCCTCCTGGGCAGGGCTGAGGTGGTCACTCAGCCTCTGCTTGGAGGTCTCCAACATGCGCATCTTCTACCTCTCTCCTTTCCTTCCCAAAGGAGCGTCCTTAATTGGCAGTTGGTGCAAATCTGGTGGTCTTCCTGACAAAGTTTATTCCACCTTCTTCTGGAAAGAGTACCCGGGCTACTTTTTTCTTTGGTGAGCCACGCTTCCTTCAGTCTCAGTCTGTGTGGTCTGGGCAGAACTGACCTCACCTCTCAGCTTCAGTGGTGGGAATGTGACCCAAGCCTGGTAAATCATCATGTTTCACACTATAGCCATAATGATTGGTTCAAGAATGGGCATGTGAGCCGAGCTGTCCACTGAAAGTCAGCCCTGGGAGTTTTGACAGAGCCCTTGGAAAGGAGACATATTCATTCTCCCGGCTGTTAAACTGATAGGACCTACGTCTGATGCTACTGGTGACCATCTTGCCAATGACCACTGAAGGAGAATATGCCTGACGACGAAGCCAACATAGAGAAAAAGCGTGGAAAGATGGATTGCCTGCAACCTATCCCTGGACTTTTATGTTAAGTGAAAAATAAATTCCCCATTTGGTTTAAGCCAATTTCTATTTGGTTTCTGAGTCCTGAATGATATGGGAAGATTTAAATATTAGAACTTTATTATTTTTTTATTTATTGGAATAATTCCCTACAATCTTCTTTTCTTAATCTTTGTCCTGCTGTCCTTCTCCTTCTTTCTTAAGATAGCCCTTAATTAAAGACATCATAGCTTGCTTGAATCTTTACTGCTGTAGCAAAAAATTCACCGATCATTTAGTCTACTCTTTTTATGGCAAAGGTTCGAACCCCTTCACCATGCAAGATACTTTCTTCTAGACAAACTATGACTTTCCACAATGCTCTTCTTAAATGTGGCTCCCATATCTGCACCTCGATTCCAGAGATGGACTCATCAGACTGGAGTGTGTAAAGCTTTCCTTACTGGGCCGGACCCTTTACTTCTATCAATTCATTTTAAGACTCCATTCAGAGTTTCTGTGGCTGGGGTGAACTCTTGATACTTTGAGGTTTTGGTTATATAAAACCTCTGACTGTTTTTTACAACAGTTGATGAGAAGCCAGGCCTAATTCACTCATTTAACCACTAGTTATGAATTCTGCTGTCATATAAACTTGAATCTAGGTTTCTTCCATTTAGAGAGATCTACTTACCTACCTTAGGGCCTTGCTCCTAAAGGTGTGGTATAGGCAGCTTGCTAGAAATGCTGAATGTTAAGCTCCACCCCAGACCTATCAGTACAGATCTGCATTTTAACCTATCCTCAGGAGGATTGCATGCGTATTAAAGTGTGAGGAGCACTTTTCGAGGATATAGCTCTTGTTTCATCCATGTAGTCAATTCTTTAAAAAAAAAACAGTGTTTTTGAGATATAAGTCCTATACCACATAATTCATTCATTTAAATATACAGTTCAATGTTTTTTAGTATATTCATAGGGTTGTGCAACCATTAAAACAATCTAATTTTAGGCAACTTTTGTCCCCTTAATAAAAAAATCCCATATCTATTAATAGTCAATTTCCAGTCCCCCCCCCCATCCTTATCCCTTAGCCCTAAGCAATTACTAATCAACTTTCCATCTATATGCATTTGCCTATTCTGGAAATTTTGTATAAGTGGAATCATACAATATGTGGTCTTTTGTGTTTGTCTTCTTTCATTTAGCCCAATGTCTTCAAGGTTCATCATGTTTTAGCATGCATCAGTACCTTATTCCTTTGTATTGCCCAATAATATTCCATTGTGTGGCTGTGCCATCTTTTCTGTATCAATTCATAAGTTCACAAACATTTGGGTGGTTCCCCCTGTTTAGCTATTATAAATAATGCTGCTATGAACATTTGTGTGTAAGTCTTGGTGTGGGCGTATGTTTTCATTTCTTTGGGCTGTTTACCTAGGTGTGGAATTGCTATATGGTTGCTATACATTTACCTTTTGAAGAACTGCCAAGCTGTTTTCCAAAGTGGCTTCACCATTTTATATTCCTATCATCCATGTATAAGGGTTCTGATTTCTTCAATTCCTTACAAGCACAAATTGTCTTTTTTATTATACCTTCTTGGTGGGTGTGAAGTAGTATCTTATTGTAGTTTTGATTTGCACTTCCTTAATGACTAATGGTTTGGGCATCTCTTCATGTACTTATTGGCCATTACATATTTTCTGTGGGAAAATGTCTATTCAAATCCTTTGTCCATTTTTAAATTAGGTTATTTGGCTTTTTACGAAGTTCTAAGAATTATTTATTATAGTTTGACATTTCATATCAAATACATGATTTGAAAATATTTTCTCTCATTCTGTGAGTCGTCTTTCTTTCTTGATAATGTCCTTTCAAGCACAAAAGTTTTTAGTTCTGCTGCAATCCAATTTACCTATTTTCTCTTTTGTTGCTCATGATTTTATTGTCATATCTTAGAACCCAATGCTAAATCTTGGGACATGAAGATTTTTGCTCATGTTTCATTTTAAGTTTTATAGTTTTGGCTAACACATCTAAGCCTACAATCCATTTTGAATCAATCTCTGTCTGTGGAGTGAGGTAAGGGATCCAGCGTCATTCCTTTGCATACGGATATTCACTTGTCCCAGCACCATGTGCTGAAGACTATTCTTTCCTTGAATGGACTTGGCACACTTGTTAAAAGTTAATTTACTATAATGTAGGAGTTTATTTCTGGACTCTGAATTCCATCCCATTGATCTATTTGTCTGTCTGTCCTTATGCTGGTACCACACAGAAATGATTACTATAGCATTGTGGTAAGCTTTGAAATCAAGAAATATGAGTGTTTCAATTTTGTTCTTTGTTTTCAAGATTGTTTTGACTATTCCAGGTCTTTAAATTTCTACATGAATTTTAGGATCAGCTCTTCAATTTCTGCATAGGCACCTGGGATTCTGATAGGGATTGCATTGAGTCTATAGATGAATTTGTGGAATATTGCCATCTTAACAATATTAAGTCTTCCAAACAATGAACATGTATGCCTTTGCACTTACTTAGATCTTCCTCAATTTCTTCAACAAGACAAGTCTTGCATTTCTTTTGCTAATTTTATACTTAAGTATGTATTCTTTCTGATGCTATTATAAATGGAATTGTTTTCATAATTCCACTTTTGCATTGTTTTATTTTAAATTTCTAGTTTTATAAAAATATAGCTTATTTTTGTATATTGATATTATATCCTGCCACATTGCTGACCTCATTTATTAGTTCTAATAATGTTTTAATGGATTCCTTGACATTTCTGTAAACAAGATGATATCATCTGAAAATAGAATTTTACTTCTTTTTTTTTCAATCTTGATGCCTTTAATTTCTTTCTCTTACCTAATTGCATTGACTAAAATCTTCAGTACATGTTAAATAGAAGTGATGAGAATGGACATCCTTATTTTGTTGCTAAACTTCGGGGGAAAGTGTTAAGTCTCTCACCACTTAGTATGATGCTAGCTGTGGGTTTTTCACAGATACCTTTTACCACATTGAGTAACTCTGCTTCTGTTCCTAGTTTGTTGAGTGTTTTTATCAGGAAATGGTATTGATTTTTTGTCAAATACTTCTCTGCACTTGTTGAAATGATCTTATAGTTTCTGTCCTTTATCCCATTAATATGGTTATTATATTAATTGATTTTTGAATCAACTTTTCATTCTTGTGACAAATCCCATTTATCATGGCATATGAGTCTTTTTAAATGTTGCTAGTTTTGGTTTGCTAGTATTTTGTTGTGGCTTTTTGGTTATATAGGTATAAAGGATATTATTCTATAGGGCTTTTTTTTTCATGTGATGTCTTTGTCTGGCTTTGATATCAGAGTAATATTAGCTTCATAGAATCAGTTGAAAAGTATTTTTTCCTCTTCTAATTTTCCTAAGTGCTTGTGAACTTCCTGATAGAATTCACCAATTTATCTCTCTCGGCCTAGTCTACTTATCTTCATTTTAAACTTTAAAGTTATTAATTTGATCTCTTTACTTGTTATAGGCCTATTCAGATTTTCTATTTCTTCATGAGTCAGTCTCAGTAATTTGTGTGTTTCTAGGAATTTCTCTATTTTACCTAATTTACCTAATTTGTTGGTGTACAGTTAGTTATGTAGTCCCTATAATCCTTTTTGTTTCTGTAAGGTCAGTAGTGTTGTCCTCTGACTCCTGGTTTTAATGATTTGAATTTTCTCTTTTTTTTCTTGATCAGCTTAGCTAAAGGTTTGTCAGTTTTGTTGACTTTTTAAAGAACCAACTTTGATTTTGTTGATTTTCTCTATTGTTTTTCTATTCTCTGTTTTGTTAATTTTGATAATAATTTTTTATTTCCTTTCTTCTGCATGATTTGAACATAGTTGTTCTTTTTCTAAGGTATAGACTTTAATCTGAAAAAAAGAGCATAATATTTCCTTCAAAGTGTTGCTGTGAGAATTAGATGTGTGCCTGGCAGGTAGTAAGTGTTCAGTAAATGTTAGCTTCCTTTTATATATATAGTCACCCTTGTTGTTTGGGGCCCATAAATCCAGCCTGTTGATACCAATTTGAATTTTGATTTTGTCATCAAAAGGCATTAGTCATACTACTCAGCTGTGTATCATCTGCAAATCTGATAAAACCTGATTCCAATACCTACATCCAAGATGTGGATGAAAACAGCAGCAGGGCAGAAGCTGATGGAATGCCACCAAGAATGTCTTCCAGATGGACATCAATCTGTTAGTCAATGCTCTTTGGGCACAGTGGTTCAGCAATAAATCTACCCAGCTGTCCACATTTCCCCCTGCCAAATGCCCTACTAAATCTGTGTTGTCTGTGGCGATCCCCAATTCTCTCATCTCTCCAGTGGGCTGCTGGCCTTGCCCATCTGTCACCTGTGCTCCTTCCTAGGTGTGGTAGATTGAATTATTGGCTCCAGTTTTTCACCCCTCCTGCATTCACACCCTGCCGTAACGGTATGAGTGGAACAGACTTTACATCCCTTACTTCAGTTTTGACCATGTGATTTGCTTTAGCCAATGGATGTGCATGAAAGCCACAATGTGTCAATCTCAAGCCTAAGTCTTAGGAGGCCTCATATGTTTCTGGTGATCATCTTGTACCTCTGCTATTACCTTGAGAAGAATATGCCTAGGTTAGTCTTCCAGTCCAAGGAAGATGCTCAGTGTGTGGAACAAACCTAGGTTCACAACCTTACAGAGTGAAGCAGAGCCTCTCTAGCCAACTCACAGATTCTTGAGAATAAATGATGGTTGTTTTAAGCCACGTTTGGGGTGGATGATTACACAGCACTAGAGCAATACCTGACCAGTACACTAGGTAAGACCCACTAGAAGGCTGGTATTTCACCAGGGGCAAGAAGGAATGGTAGAAAGCTGAGACTCTGCTCTGAACTAGTAGATGGAACTTTGGGCTGAAGAAGGTTTAGAGGTCTAATCCTGGCCCCAACAAACCTGGGTGGCTCTTACTTCTCTTTCCCTGTAACATAAGGCTTCCCACTATAGCAGCAGTCCTCTGCCATTTTTCTGTAGGTTGGGCAATGGCCATAAGTAAGATGCACTTGCTCCACAAGATCCAAATTTTGACAAAACTCCAAGAGATAATTTGAGGAAATCAAGTCACTTCAACAACGACAAGCAACATAACAACTAGTGGTGTGGTAAAGGGCACTCACACAGTGAGTTATGGCGTAGATAATGGATTCGATCCTGGGGGCTGTAGATGATGTGGAAGTCCAGCATCTCTACGGGTAATGTGACCTTCTCATTCAAGAAAGTAGGGGAGTAAGATTTTTATTATCCACCAGAGGATGACTCACCTGGAAGTGAGTGAGACTTCATCTTCAAGCTCTCCAATTTCCAGGCCCCTTTCAAGAATCCTGGGAGGGGCCTTCACAATCTATGCATAGGGTGCCACATTTTTGTAAAATTTGCAAAGCTTAGGGGTCTGAACTGCAACAGTGACCACTGTCACTGTCCATTCTCTCTTCAGCTCTGTCTAACTGCTCTTTGTGTCAGGTGGTGTTGGAGTGGCCAAGGGCTTTTCTGGTGCCTGTGAAGGGGTTTGGGTTGGGATGCATTTAGTTTGGGGTTAGTGGGATATATTTCTGTGCTCCACTGTCATGTGTAAGTCATTACTGACCATGCAGGCATAGGAGTGACTTCCAAAGATGTTTCTGCTGTCCATTCTGTGGACTCTCTGAGCCTCATGACACAAATGCACCAGAGCACCCAGATCCTGAATTATCTGGATAATGTAGGAGGAACAAGGCTTGAAATGTACAGAGACTAGTGTGGGATAATCTTCCGGTTATTAGTCATATGCAATTGTAAGCAATGGATTCAATTCTTATCAGTGCTTAGGTGGCTTAAATAGTAAGCTTAAAACAGAAGCTACTATTGCAAGAACATACTGCATAAGGCAGAGCATACAATTATAATTGTACTATATACCTTTTTTCCTTTTTCAATGCATATAGTGTAGAATTCCAAAGCTACATTATAGGCATGGGCCTATAGCAATATTTCACAGCTCAAGTTCAACGGCAGCCGCTCATATAGGAAAGAAACTAGGCAAAAGTTTTCTTAAATTTTTCAACAATCCTAAAAATGCGTGAGACATTACCAATAATGAGGGGTGAAGCTAAAATAAACTTCTAAACTGTCAATAATTTATTTTATTTTATTTCATTTTTTGTGTGTGATTTCTTGTTTTATTTTTAATTAAAAAAATTTTTTTAATAATTTATTTTGGTATCATTAATCTACAATTACATGTGCAATATTATGGTTATTAAACTACCCCCTTCATCAGGTCCCCCCCACCAACCCCATTACAGTCACTGTCCATCAGTGTAGTGAGATACTATAGAATCACTACCTGTCTTCCCTGAGTTGTACAGCCCACCCCGTGCCCCCCCAACATTACATCTGCTAATTGGAATGCCCCCTTTTCCCCCC
>JAQQAC010020790.1:24224770-24240630 GCA_029783875.1 Phataginus tricuspis | reverse complement strand
GTGATTGGTCTGTTTAGTTTTTCTGTTTCCTGCTTGGTCAGTCTTGGAAGGTTGTATTTTTCTAAGAAGTTGTCCATTTCTTCTAGGTTTTCCAGCTTGTTAGCATATAGATTCTCATAATATTCTCTTATAATTCTTTGTATTTCTGTGGGGTCTGTCGTTATTTTTCGTTTCTCATTTCTGATTCTGTTTATGTGCGTAGATTCTCTTTTTCTCTTAATGAGTCTGGCTAGGGGTTTATCGATTTTGTTTAATTTTTCAAAGATCCAGCTCTTGGTTTCATTGATTTTTTCTATTGTTTTATTCTTCTCAGTTTTATTTATTTCTTCTCTGATCTTTATTATGTCCCTCCTTCTGGTGACTTTGGGCCTCATTTGTTCTTCTTTTTCCAATTTCAGTAATTGTGTCTTTTGACTGTTCATTTGGGAATGTTCTTCCTTCTTTAAATAGGCCTGGATTGCAATATACTTTCCTCTTAGAACTGCCTTTGCTGCATCCCATAGAAGTTGTGGCTTTGTGTTGTTGTTGTCATTAGTCTCCATATATTCTTTGATTTCTGTTTTGATTTGGTCGTTAACCCATTGATTAATTAGGAGAATGTTGTTAAGTCTCCATGTATTTGTGAGCCTTTTTGATTTCTTTCTAAAATGTATTTCTAGTTTTATACCTTTGTGATCTGAGAAGTTGGTTGGTAGGATTTCAATATTTTTGAATTTACTGAGGTTCTTTTTGTGGCCTAGTATGTGGTCTATTCTGGAAAATGTTCCATGTGCACTTGAGAAGAATGTGTATCCTGTTGCTTTTGCGTGCAGAGTTCTGTAGATGTCTGTTTGGTCCATCTGTTCTAGTGTGTTGTTCAGTGCCTCTGTATCTTTACTTATTTTTGTATGGTTGATCTGTCCTTTGGAGTGATTGGTGTGTTTAAGTCTCCTAAAATGAATGCATTGCTGTCTATTCCCTCCTTCAATTCTGTTAGTATATGTTTCACATATATTGGCGCTCCTGTGTTGGGTGCATATATGTTTATAATGATTATATCTTCTTGTTGGTCTGACCCCTTTATCATTATGTAATGTCCTTCTTTATCTCTTGCTACGTTCTTCGTTTTGAAATCTATTTTGTCTGATAGAAGTACTGCAACACCTGATTTTTCCTCTTTGTTGTTTGCATGAAATATCTTTTTCCATCCCTTCACTTTTAGTCTGTGTATATCCTTGGGTTTGAGGTGAGTCTCTTGTAAGCAGCATATAGGTGGGTCTTGCTTTTTCATCCATTCTGTTACTCTGTGTCTTTTGATTGGTGCATTCAGTCCATTTACATTTAGGGTGAATATTGATAGATATGTACTTAATGCCATTGCTGGCTTTAGATTTGTGGTTACTAAAGGTTCAAGGGTTGCTGTTTGCTATCTAACAATCTAACTTTCTTGTTAAGTTATTGTAAACACAGTCTGATGTTTCTTTATTTCTCTCCCTTCTTATCCTTCCTCCTCCATTCTTTATATACTAGGTGTTTTACTCTTTGCCTTTAATTAGTATTTGGATGGTCTGCTTTCTTTGCTATGATTTTATTTTCTCTGGTGACATCTTTTTAGCCTTAGGAGTGCTTCCCTCTCTAGTAGTTCCTTTAAGATGTCCTGTAGAGGTGGTTTATGGGAGGCAAATTCTCTCAGCTTTCGCTTCTCTGGAAATTGTTTAATCCCTCCGTCATATTTAAAAGATAATCCTGCTGGATACAATATTTTTGGTTCGAGGTCCTTCTGTTTCATTACATTAAATATATCATGCCATTTGCTTGTGGCCTGTAAGGTTTCTGTTGAGAAGTCTGATGGTAGCCTGATGGGTTTTCCTATGTAGGTGATCATTTTTCTCTCTCTAGCTGCCTTTAATACTCTGTCCTTATCTTTGATCTTTGCCATTTTAATTATTATGTGTCTTGGTGTTGTCTTTCTTGGGTCCCTTGTGTTGGGAGATCTGTGGGCTTCCGTGGACTGCGAGACTATTTCCTTCCCCAGCATGGGAAAGTTTTCAGCAATTATTTCTTCAAAGACACTTTCTATCCCTTTTTCTTTCTCTTCTTCCTCTGGTACTCCTATAATGCAAACATTGTTCCGTTTGGATTGGTCACACAGTTGTCTTAATATTCTTTCATTCCTAGAGATCCTTTTATCTCTCTCTGCCTCAGCTTCTCTGTATTCCTGTTCTCTGTTTTCTATTCCATTAATAGTCTCTTGCACCTCATCCAGTCTGCTGTTAAGCCCGTTGATGGCTTGTCTGATTTCTGCATTGTCTTTCCTCACTTCCCTCACTTCCTCCCTCAGCTCTTGCACATTTCTCTGTAGATCTGTCAGCATGTTTATGACTTTTATTCTGAATTCTTTTTCAGGAATACTGTGCAGTTCCATCCCTTCAGGCTCCATCTCTTGGGTTGTCTGGTTGATCTTAGTATGTACCACATTCCTCTGTCTTTTCATGGGTATAGAAGTGGTCGCTGGTAGTTGTCACGTATGTCAGCTGGGCTCCTTAAGACTTTAAAAAGAAAAAAAAGGAGAAAAAGAAAGAAAAAAGGAAAGAAAAAAAAAGAAGAAAGAGAAGAAAAAACAAAAAACAAGCAAACAAAAGAGTCCCACTGGGAGTGGATTCTGTGGGGATGCTGTAGGTGGCGCTGTTGCTCCAGTATTCCAGAGCCATAACCGCACCGCTCCACAGGGCCCTTTATAGCTCTGGCCGGGGTGGGAACAAACAGGAGGCTGTTGAGCTCTTTGGGAAGTCTAAATGCGGCCACCGTTTCATAGTCGCCAGCTAAGGGGTCCAAAACTTCCCATGACTCCCAGCCTGCTGGGCTGAGTGTGCCAGGGCGATTCAGCCCCTCTGCTGGGCTCCTGTCTCTTTAAGACCACTGACAAAAGCGCACGCTTTTCTTCTTTTTTTTTTTTTCCTTCCTGTGAGCCGGGTGCAAGCACCCTGGCGCATTCCCCGCTCAGATCCTGCACCCTCTGTCTCTCCAATCTCCACTACACTGCGCGATGTGTGTTGGCGCTCCCGGCGCAGACTTCCACTCCCTCCCGGCTCTGAATCCTCTTCTCCCGCTGGTGCGCTGGGGTGGGGGAGTGCTTGGGTCCTGCCGGGTCATGGCTCCATATCTTACCCACCTTGCGGGGTGCTGTGTCCTCTCAGGTGTAGCTGCACGCTGTGCGCTTTCCTGTGTATTCTGGTCTCTCTTTTAGGAATAGTTGTATTTGCTGTATTTTCATAGATATATATAGTTTTGGGAGGAGATTTCTGCCGCCCTGCTCACGCCACCATGTTCCCAGAAGTCTAAACTGTCAATAATTTAAACCAAATTTCAACCAGCTCATCTAGAGGAAAGTGTGAATTTTTATCTATTCTTTCTAGAGGAAATATCGCAAAATAATTTTCATATGGAGACTTAAAGGGTATGCAACCAAAAAGTATAAGAAAAAGTATTAAAGAAGCATATTTTGCAGTGAAGCATAATTTAAAAAAATTATATCGTTTTTCTGGATTTTGTGGCACTTATGTATTGTCATCACTTTGTAATTTGTAATTGTTATTGTTGGTAGTTGTCATCAAATTTGTAATTTGCTATCATTTCTTTTCTTATTCTACGTAAATATTCAATTTGCATTTAGCTTTGTATCTGTGATTTTGCTTTTTCTTAAGATTGTGTAGGTTTTGGTCCCCTGGAAACCTGCTTCTGCTCCTGCCTGCCAGAGGTCACACCCCCAAGGCCTATAAGGGGACGTGTTGTGCCCACTCAGGGACTCACAGTGCCCCTCAGGGAGAGAGGGCCCTGCTCCCTGCTGGAGGGGCGGGGCCGATCAATTCCCACTGGCTAATGCTCGGGTGCACCAGCCACGGGTTCTCCAAGAGAAGCTGATGATATGAATGCTCATATGACTTCTCCTGAGTTTTCAAATTAACACATACAAACTGTGTGGCTGCCATTTTGCGCTCTCTCTTGAGACGACTGTACCTTGCTCTAATTTACTTTTTTAAAAGTAAACGATTTGCAAACAGCAGAGCTTTTATTGCTGTCAGCAGTGACTTGCAGTGGGCCTCATGGTGACTCCGTAGGTCAGGACACTGCAGCAAGGACTGGGGCCGAGGGGTTCTCTAGGGTCTGGTTGGCTCTGATGCTCCTGTGTCTCCCTTCAGCAGGCTCCCTGCCACCTGGTCTCAGTGCAGATGAGGAAAGGCTGCGAACTGTGGCAGCCAGGACGCTCTCCCAGCCTGGGCAGGCCAGGGGGCTCAGAGGATCGAGGGTAGCAGAGGCCACATCCACAGAGCAGGAGCTGTGTCCTCAGTGGCCCTGAAGGACAGGACTCTGTGGAAGGGCAGGTGGGATTGCAAGAGTTAATGCGATAATGCCCACTGATTATTTTAAGCCGCATGAAGGAAAAAATAGCAAGAGCCATAACAGATTCAAAGGGTAAGTGTATTGATAGCCTTTTCCTCTTCCTAAGATTTCTGATGTTTCAAAACAAGATTATTTTGGGACTGCATCTATTTTAATTCAAAAGAGTTCTCCTATAAACACGTTCATGGCAAGAGAGCCTGTCTCCTATTCTCCCCCAGCTCTTTCCATGGAAAGGAGAAGCTCTGGTTACACACACCTCGTGCCGGTCTCAAGCCTTTAAAAACCTTTCTGGGCACCGTTGGCCACCGTGCACAATGGCCTGGCTTTGGGTCCAACTTGATATTTTAATTCCCAGAATCCACCTTGTTTTAACACTTGACAGCAGGCTTCATTTTTTGCAACATCGACCTGGTGAAGCTGAATGAGGTGCAGCTCCTGGCCACACACACACACACACACACACACACACACACACACACACACAGCACGAATGCTGCCTGATGTTAGGGGCGGGCTGAACTCCCACTCTCTCCCTGTGGCACACAGGCTGGGAGATGCTAAAGGGGTAGCATGTGGTGAAAGCTGATCCCAATGCAAGTGTTGGTCAATAAAGGGCATTTAGGCATTTCTGGAGCTGAATTGGGAGCCTGGCCATGGCTGGTCCTGGTCTCGACAAACTGGTATTTCTTAACTTGAACGACATGACTTCCTCAGATCCACAGCCCCGGCCTCCAGCGCCAGATGCTGAAGTCAGGCAGGCGGTTCAGATTCCAGCGGCTCCTGTTGCTTGCACTGGGATTAACACAGGGAGCGGCCGGCCGGAGTTCGGGGCTCGTGTGGCCTTCTCCTCTTCCAGCCTGGCTGCAGTTATGTCTTTGCAAGCATTTATTTTTTTAAAAACTACTTTTGCTGTCTTGCAGACATGTCTTCCTCATGTGCACCTCTCTCTCTCACCTCTTCCACCTGCACAGGCATAGTCCTCACATCTGAGGCAGCTTGCTTAGGTTCTGATTCCTTTTTTTTTTAAGCTATTATTGATATACACTCTCATGAAGGTTAGGTTCTGATTTCTACAGATACTTGAAATTGAATAAAGATCCTGCCACCATCTCAGAGTTCCACTTAAACCATGGAGGCCAGTCTGCAAATGGGAGGGCAGTGATATTCTTTGCTTCCAGCAAGGCAAAGAAATCTCCACTTAATAGGCAGGGGAGGGGAATAAACCATTTACTCCTCTCACCATGAGCTATTAGTTAATGAAGATGAATTAAGATTTAACAGTGTTAATGTTGTTGAATTATGAGTTTGATTAAGGTGAGCAATCAGTTAGCAAAACACAGAACTGGAGATAGGTTGTTTATGTGCTCAGCAAATGCAAATTGATGACTCTCCTCTCCTGCTGATCTGGATGACTTTGACAAGGACTTGGCCATTCATTTGTCCTAAATGTAGGGCTGCAATATTTCACCAATACCCCACAGAGTACATGCAGGTGGGCTGAAGAAGGACAAAGGCCACAGTTTATGTAAAGAAAGAGTC
The DNA here is from genome assembly GCA_029783875.1 of Phataginus tricuspis. Classification (NCBI taxonomy): domain Eukaryota; kingdom Metazoa; phylum Chordata; class Mammalia; order Pholidota; family Manidae; genus Phataginus; species Phataginus tricuspis. Next base: position 24,234,711 of record JAQQAC010020790.1, on the reverse strand, counting down.
AGTAAGGGTGGAGAAATGACAGAGGGCAGGATTCTGAAATGTCATAAGTAAATTCCTTATTGTGGAGCTGACTTGTGAACTTCTTAAATAGAAACACTTATATGGCAGCTTAAAAATTCTTTAGATATTTATGGGTAAAATGCTATGATATGTAGGGTTTGCCTAAAATATTTCAAAAAAAATTTTTTTAAGTCTGTATGTGTGTGCTGGAGGAGAAACATAAGTGGATAAAACTGTCAAAGTGTTTAGAATCATTGAAGTTGGGTGATAGGAACATGGGGGTTCCTTATACTATTCTCTATACTTTTGTGTCTGTTGGAGATTTTCCATTATATAAATCTTCCCTAAATCTCTAAAAAAATTCCCTGGAGACAATAGGTAAATTATGAAGTGAAAGACAAGAAGAGAGATTCAAATTAAAAAAGAAGAGGATATAGAAGAAAAACATGAAGGTCCAAGTAGATAGAGGAACAACATGTATGAACAGACAACTGGTTAAGAAAGAAAAATGTCTATTAAAATTCGAAAACCTGTTCACTCTCACTAAAACAATTAAGGAAATTTAAGTGAAAGCGATAGGATGCCTTTTCTCAGGCAATTAGCAAAGATTTAAGCAGTAGGGGCTCCTAATTTCATTGCGTGTCAGTACCAGGCCGCTGCTAAGCCGCTGCAGAAAGTGCAGATTGGGACAACTTTTTGGACAGCAAATTAGCAATGTGATTTCAACAACCTTAAAATTTTTTCCTATCCATTCAGCCAGCAATTCCACTGCTAAGAATTTTGTCTAAGGAAACAAGTAAAGACGTGTTTGGTGATTTGTGATTTATGTATACAGATGACTATGCTAGCATTATTTAGAGGAGTAAAAACAATTGGAAATGACCCAAACACTCAACAGTATGACACCACTTAGATAATTTTTGGATAATTAGTGCATTTATTCAATAGCTATTTATCAAGATCTCTCTACCAGCCACACATAGGGGACACAAAGATAATTAAGACACAGCCCCTATCCTCAGGGAATTGATAGGGCCATGGGAACATGGACAAATAAACAGATGACAAAGGCCACTTCTATAATGGAGTATACTGAAGATATTAAAAATAGAAGTTGCAAAGGATGGTTTTGCTTTAAGGTAAATGCAAGACAAAAATTGTATATGCTGCCATATGTATATACAAAAATATTTTTACACAACTTAGAGATTGATAAGCAATATGCAAAGTGGTAACAAATTTATCTCTGAATGTTGTGATGATAGGAGATTATTATTTCCTTAGACTCTTCTCCAACTTTCAAAATTTTATCTAATCAAAATATGTAATTTTATAATTAGAAAAAACAACCATAAAAGAGGGAAGGGTGCTACATTTAAAGAATGACTATTATATGTCATGTAGATATCTGGACACTACACAAACACACACACACATACATACTACACGTAGTCTCATTAACTCACAACTTGTAGAGGTCGATTTTTTTCTTAATTAAAAAAAATGTTCAACTTTCAATTTCTGTTTTGAATACATTACATATTCATGTGTTTCTAAAATCAAAACAATATAAAATAATACGTAATAAAAACTCTCATTCCTACCCCTACCCTGAACCACTGTTTTGCACCACTATACCCCATCTTCTTACCAGTTTAGCCACTTTTATGATGTTCTGTATAGTTTATATAAAATAAGCAAATAAAATATATTTTTATATTCCTCCTTTCTTATATAAAATGTAGCATGCTACATGTATTATTTCCAATTTTTTTTTCACTAAAATGAAGCCTACCGCTTATTTAGTCTCACTAAAATAAAGCCTAGAATAAAGTCTGTGAGGATTAAAGATCTTCCTCATTTTTAATGGCTATGTAACATTTCACTGTGCAATATTGTGGACTATTGCAATCTGGGTAATCAATTCTTAGTTCTACTACAAATGAAATTTGCAACATTTTCCTACTAATCTGTATGTCTTCTAAAAGGATAAGATCTAATTCAGAGGTGAAGCTTACAAACTTTTTTCCCTTATTAGTCTGAATGTTTTTTAATAGAATAAAATCTGGTTCAAAGAAATCACTTGTACTCATCTCATTTTACAGTTGAGGGATAGAAGTCTCAGAGAAGTTCAGTGAATTGGCCAAAGTCACAAACTAGCAAATGATTGGTTTAGGCCTCCGACTCAAGCCTGTCAGGATCCAAGCACCTGATGTTTCAGCCAGAGCTGGACTAAGAGGCAATCATCATAGATATAATGGACAGCAAGGAACTTAAAGTTTTGTACAGTATGGTCAGTTACTAGCTTATTATAATTATTTAGGCAAGAAGAGGAAACAATGGAAACCTCTGAATAATTGTGGGCAGGAAAACTCATGGTTAAGGATCAGGGAGTGGTGATCGAAAGACCTAAGGAGGACTTTGCAGTGATTTTGAGGGACCTGTGCCCACTGGAATCAAGAAATTTGTTTTTGAGCAAGGGAAATCTGTTTGGGCAGTTGGTTAGCCGCCTTTTCTTGAGCTCAGAGAGAAGGCAATGCCTGGCCATGATCCTTCAGTGTGGGGCTTTTCTGGCTGGTTCCAGTTTTGAGGTCTGACCTCGGCAAAGGTCTGTGTGTGTGTCGGGGGTGATGGTGTTAGAATTGCTAGCAAGGGGCCAGATGGGAATTTTAGGATGGTGGCTCCATTAGTCTGAAAACCAAGGGCAGAAATGTCTCATTCCCTAGATTAAATGCTAAAGAGGCTCCTGAAAGATTGTTAGCAAATAGGAGATAATTAGTCTGGGTGTCCATAGAGAGAGCACACATTTCTAACCCTTCTCAGTTCCACTCAGCAGAGAGAGGTTAGGGACTTACCGTGAAGAGCCATCTTGCTTCCCTCTGCTCCCTCGTGTAATGCATGGGTGAGGCTGAATATAGGGCAGGGTTACCGTTTAAATACAGGACACATAATTATATCTGAATCTCAGGTAAACAACATGTACATTTTTAGTATAGGCATATCTCATGTAATATTTTTATTTGCTAAATCTGGTCAGCCTACCATAGTGGTTCAGCTCAGACACTTCTGCCAGAACCCATTTCTTTTCTTCAGGTATTTACTAACCACAGGTGAAAAAACATTTTGGGGCGGAGGGGCCGAGGAGATTCTGCCTTCAGACACTTCTATTTTAGGTCTGTTGGTATGTTTATCTGGTTGTAAAAACATTATTTCCATATAAATTTTATTTAGTTATTTACTTATTTATCATTAATATGTTAAAATATCTCTAAATAAATTTTGGATTACAAAAGTAAGATATGTTTATTGTAGGAAAAAAATATATGTGTGTGTATATTATATATATATATTACACACACACATACACAAGTATGTAACAATATATTTAATTTTATTTGGATTTGACAGAAGAAGATATTAAAGTGTAACTGATAGAATTACTAAACTCCAGATACATTTTTTTCCACAACATTACATGGGATATACTTAAACTAAAAAATTTAAAGTATGTTTTAAGTATGTTTATCTGAGATTCAGATATAATTGATTTTTTAAAGAATAATTTCCTTAAAAACATCTCTAAATTTAAAAAATAGTAAAAGCAAGGTAAATATAAAACACAAAATAACATGGAAAATTATTCTATATAAATATATCTATAATCACAATATAAATGTACTAAACTTTCTAGTTAAAATATAGAATTATCAGATTTAATTGAAAAATCCATACATATTCAGCTTGCAAGAAAGTGAAACGATATGAAAAGGTTGAAAGTAAAAGGATGGAAAAAATGTATATTTGCCAGGTAAAGTAACTGAAACAAAACTGATATAGCTATATTAATATCAGATTTTTTTTAAATGAAGAGGGCCAAATTATAATGATGAAATCTTTCATGCATTAGGAAGAGGTAATCAGTACAAACTTGAATATATGCAATAATACAGTCTCAAAATATATAAAGCAAAATTTGACAGAGCAGCTAGGATAAATTGAGAAATACGTATTATACCAAGAAATCTTTGACATAGCAGTCACTAATTAATAGATCAGGAGGACAATAAGGCAGAGATTGGAGCATATACATTCTTCAAGCAAACAAGGATCATGTATAAAAACTAACCAAAAAGTAAGCTATTGGTTAGGTTTCTAAACATTTCAAAGAATCAATAATACAGAGACCACATATGTGATCTCATTGCAAATAGGTAAAAATAATTTTTAAAATCCATACATTTAAAAATTTTTAAATATCCTTCTAAGTAACTATGGATCAAAAAAGAAATAAAAATGGACATTTAAAATATTTAGAATGAGAGAAAACCTCCAGGTCTGAAAAATAATGACAGCTTTCTGATATGTTTAGCTGTATATATCATGTTAAAAAAAATCAATCAAGTCAAGAGGAAGAGCAAATAAAATTATCCCAGATCCACGTCTTTACATTGCTAGGAGACAGAGACTGCCACAAACCTTACAGTAACTACCATTTGAGAAATAAACAGCATGTTCCAATAGAGCTTAAACTGCTGCTGCAGACTTGTGGGTAGGAGAGTAAAGGAGGAAAGGCTCAAGAGAATGTGTGAAAAGGAAAATAAGAAGAGGGCATAGACAAAACACATACAAAATCACTCACAGAAGAAGAAAGTGCAATGGTAAGTGTCAAAGCACCTAAAACAGCTCTGGGACTGGCAGTTCACAGCATCGGCCAAAGGGAAATGGCTTGAAAGTGAGCAGGACTAGAATTGGCAGCCTCAGAGAAGCATAGCTTCTAGAAGATAATAAAATAAATAGAGATGAATTACATCCTTTGTAGATCAACATAGTATATCATATCACAGTATATCATAGTGATAGTTAGAAAGGAAAAATACTATCTTGCAGAAAAGAAAGAGGAACAAGATATGTCAACCCTTTTCATCCCCTGATCATCATCCATAAAGAAACTGCACTTCATTAAACTGACAGAAGAGGGTACCTTACACTATGAACTCTGTCCACAGTAATAGGAAAAATAAAAAAGTAAATCAAACCAAGTCCATATCAGACTATGAGCTGATCAAAATTCTCCCTTAACAAACACCCACAAAATGGAAGAAACTGATAGCACATGTTCTGATCTGAATTAAATATACTTTAAAAAGTATTTGGAGATTTAAAAAAAATTAGAATCAGAAATTTAAAAAACTAAAAAGACAGAAATGAACAAAACATAAGAAGAAATGCAATGCAAGTTGACCAAACTCAGGATAGATTGAAGAAAAAAGCAACACAACTTCAGAAGTAAAGAATAAATTTGAAGGTATGAAAGAAGGAATATACTGAAGTAAAAATTTAAAAAGAACACTGAAGAAAAGTAAAAAAAAACAATAAAAAATAATGAAAATGAAATACTGGAGGAAGTAAAATGGGTCTGATAGAAACTGATCTAAATGGAAAATGGACAAAGAAGGTTCAGCCTGTATATAATTGGAGTCCCTGGGAGAAAAGACCAAAACACTAGACTAGACCAAAACAAATATTTAAAACTGTAATCAAGAAAACGTCCCAGAAATAAGACAAAATTAAATAACATAATATGTCCCGTCATGTTTTCAAGAACTGTGAAGACTTATTTTTTATTCTACTTGTAAGCTAATTAAGTAAGCTTGACACCTTTTTGAGGATATTAGTAGAAAACACGAGACTCCCAGGTCAGATAGTAAAGATAATTTATTACTCACAGCAATAGCAATGCCCAATGTATTGTCATTTTTATATTGGTTCCCTAAGCCCCCATATTCAAGAGTAATGTACAGAAGGCTGGCTGAAATCTATACATATAATGTTACAGGAGGGGAACTCTGAACTTAGGTACCTGAATCCTTTATAGTGGGGAAGAAACATCTCTTCCCTTTGCTTCATTATACTGAGAACTAAGCGTGTCTTCTCTTTGTCCTGGAGGGAGATACTATCTCTATCTTCTGAGAGCAAACAGCTATACAACTACACAATTACCTCGAAAAGATAGTCTGAAACAAAGGGCAGTCAGTGCTTCACCCACAACATACACAGAAACATGAGTGACTTGTGGAAGATTGTCTCCCAACACATATACTTGGAAAATTGTCCCAGAATGATCAAACTGTAAATCTGAGACATAACCTATTAGACTTTAAAGACAAAGAAAAATCTTCAGGACTTGCAGGCAAACCTGTGAAATTACTTAAATGCATAAGAAAATTAAGCTTCCACCAGTCCTTTCAAGAATGTCAGACAAAAGAAGGCAGCAATGGCGTGATGTTTTTTGGAAAGAGGGTCATTGTAGGCATAATTTGTTAAGTTAAGATGACTTCTTACTGGAGTACGGGGGGCCCTTAATCCTGTATGACTAGTGTCCTTATAAGAAGAGAAGAGACAGAGACAGACACAGAAGGGAACATCATGGGACAGTGGGGACGAAGTTTGAAATGCTCCAGCTGCAAGCAGAAGAATGTCAGATTTGTCGGCCGAGCACCAGAAGCTATGAATAGGCCAGGAAGGGCTCTCCCCTACAGATTTCAGAAGGAGCGTGGTCCTGCCGGCACGTCGAGTTTAGACTTCTAGCCTCCAGAACAAATTCTGTTGCTTGAAGCCACCCAGTGGTTGTGGTATCTTGTTATGGCAGCCTTAGGAAATGAATACAGATGGATACTTCCTTAATGTGACAAAACATATAAACCTCAAATCCTAAAGCCAGAGTCTTAACAGATGGAGAAACACGAGAGGTTCTCCCACTAGGCAAAGATGCTCACTCTCTTCAGTATGATTGGACACTGTCCTTGAGGCATTAGCCAATGCAATTGGATAAGAGCAAATGCTTAGAGGTATAAGAATTGTAAATGAAGTGAAACTATCCCCATATGCACTTACCATAAGACCCAGCAATCACACTGCTGGACATTCATCCCAGGGAAACTTAGGTTCACACAAAATCCTGCGCGTGGCTGCTCATAGAAGCTCTATTTGTAATAGCCCCGAACTGGTAACAACCAAAATGCCCTTCAGCAGGTGAAAGATTAAGCAGTGGTGGTGGAGAAAGTGGATCCAAAATTTAAACAAAATACTAGAAGTCTAAACCCAACAGTAAGTAGAAAAAAACATATCATAATCAAGTTAGTTTTATCCCAGGAATGCATGCCTGTCTTACTGTTATAAAACTGTCCATGAAATCACTAAATCCACCAACTCCAGGCAGGGGATGGGGCACACGATGGTCATCCACACACACGTCTGATGCTCCCACCCCCAAGTTACGCCTGGGAGTCTGAGCTCCTCCCCCATTCTGGGTGCATCAGGGGGCCCGGCCAGTAGCCCTTACAGGGCCTGATGTGTATCTTGCTTTCTACTCCCCGTTTTTTATTGTCTTGGGAGGTCAGGGGGGAATCACATATTCTTCCTCTTCTTTCCTGTCTTACATCTGGGCCTTAGATCCTTACTGCTCAAAATGCACTCTGCCAACCACAGCCTGGGGGCTTGTGAAAGCTGCAGAAGCTCAGCCCTTACAGGCCCTGCTGCAGTGGGGCTTGGTCTTCCGGTCTCTGCGGGCTCACCCCCCTCGGCAGTGAAGGCCCACCCCAGGGCAGAGGCTCCAGTGGGAACGCAGAGGGAGGGGCGCACACATCACCTGATACCTGGCACCATTCCTGGCACATGTCATTCCTTTCACCCTGTTTTTGGGAGGACCTCTGCCAAGGCGCGGGGGATGGATGCCGAGGGCAGTGCCGGCCGCCTCATACCGTAACATAGACACCCTCTCCAAGGTGGGTGCTGAGGGCCCCTGTGTCTCCCCGGTTTCGGAGGCCTCCACTTCCGTCCTCCTTCACCATCTCCACACGCAGGCAAACGCTCTGTGATCTCTCAGCCAGAGGACACACGCCCCTCCTCTGGCCCAAAGCCTTGGTGTCTTCGGCCCCGCACACTGCTTTCTCCCTGGGTGGAAATGTAGACCGGGAGGCTGAAGTCTCAGCTTCTGGTGCTGTCGCCTCCAGCTGGGGCCCGTGCTCTCTCTTCTTCCAGGATCTCTCCCTCACACGTGGTCACTTCTCTGGCCTCCCCCGCCAGGGCAGGAAGCTGGCCCCGGGCCCAGTGGCCACTGGAGTTGGGCTGTGACCCAGCGGCTTTGGAGGACTCCCGTCCTAGAGCAGTGTGTCTCAGGTGAGTGCTGGCTGTTGGTGTCCACTTTGCTGGCTCTCTGACCTTTTTAGTGCACGACTTCTTTACCTGCAAAATGGGGATTTAATCATCTTTCACTTAGTCAAATCTGACAGCCATTTCCCTTTTGGTTTCTGCCTTTGCTCTGTGCTTAGAAAGTTTTTATTACCAAATGATTTTTAGAAAAGACCTTTACTTAATTTTTCCCAGTTACATCATGGTTTGTGTTTTCAGTAAAACCACCTGGATATGTTTTGGTGTGTGGCCTGAGTTTCTTTTTCTCTAATTGTCTCAGGCAATTTATTAAATAGCCCATTATTTTCTCTATTGTTTTGGAACACAAACGTTATCATGAACCAAAGACTTATGGATGCCTGTGTCTGTTGCGGGCACCGCATGTCCCCTTCGGGTGCACACTCCCGGGGCCCCCAGGGGCTCAGCCCTGCCCTGTCCCCTCTGAGGGGTCTCAGGAAATGTGTGTTTCTGCCCAGGGCAGCTCACATGGCTGGCGAGAGGCAAGCCCAGCCCTCCCAGTCGGGTGGGGACAGTGAGTGAGCAGTGCCGGGAGACCGTGTGTGTCTGTGTGTGTGTGTGTTTGGGAGAATGGGGCTCACTGCCACGCAGTTGTAGTGCGAACTGTTCCCCTCTCCTCCTTCACGCAGATTATGGGGGTTTAGGACACGGTCTTTGGTGTCACCCCACTCCTGGCTCTCCTCTCAGCTGCCGTCCCCTCCCCTCGGCATCTCCACCTTCTCCCTCTCCTCTGGCCCCTTTCTTTCCCAAACACAGAGGACGAGAGGGTCTGGTATGTCACTGGGTCAGCAACAAGTCCAGAGTGGCAGAACCATGGGCCTGGGCGGGCGGGAGACACCAGGTGAAGTGCCTACCAGGTGGTTGGGGCCAGGACCGTGCATTTCCTCATCAGGCTGCAGGGGCCAGCAGGGCCCACTGGGCAGAGGGAAACGTGGGAACGCTTGTTTTAGAAAACTCTCCCCAGTGGCAGGGTGGAAAAAACTGGCTGGGAGGGCCCTGGACTGGAGGCAGAGATCTTGCCACAGGAGCCCACAGGAGAGGTGAGGATTTGGGCCAGGCCCTGAGAGCAGAGCTAAGGGGGCCTTGGTGCCCAGGAACTATCTGAGTTAGGGTTCTTTCCACGCCATGAGCCCCAGATAGGACTGGACTTCACTGAGCTACTGGTTGAACCTGCCTTCATGTCCCACCTGGAATGTCATAGGACGCAACCGTTTGCAGCAGGATGCCAGCTACGATGCCAGGCCGGTCCTCTTCCTTTACTCATTCCTGACGCCTGGCTTGGGGGCTGAGCACATCTGCATCAATAGGGGCCTGGCAAAGGCTGATTCCCCCATGTCCTCCCAAACTCTCTCTTCCTCATGCCACACTTCCAACAAAACTTCCAGCCATAGCACAGCAAGTTCTCCTTTTCGAGGGCCAAAGACTTTGTAAAGTTAAGCTTCTGCAACTTACAACTTTGCCTGCCACAGCACCTCTCCTCCACTGTTCCCCAAAAAGTGTTATGGCAGGAGGTAGAGCCTGGAAGTCATGGTCTTCTTTGCAAAGCTTTAAGTGGACCCTCCTGAACTATTCATCTGTCCCTGGGGTTTGTGTGGAGTGTGATGTTCACCCTACCCATCCTCACCTGCCCACTGTGCTTCCACTGGGCTCAGAATTCCAATGGGAAGTAACCAAAGCCCTGTCTGCAAGTGACAATCAGTTATATGTAGTTCTATGGTAGGTTGGGTGTGTGC
>JAQQAC010020790.1:24170313-24224270 GCA_029783875.1 Phataginus tricuspis | reverse complement strand
TGATCCACGGAGGACTCCAAGTGGGAGCCTGAGGGGTCCATGAAGAGGGCTGTGGGCCGCTGCACAGGGCATCGAAGGACAGAGATCTCGGGAGGGTGGTGACCGTGATCCAGGGGCGGCCAGGAAGCTGCTGGAAGAACCTCCGAGAGCTTCTCTGGCGGAGGCAGCGGATGTGGGGAGCGAGGCGGGAGCCCCCACAGGAGAGCAGCCTGGGGTGTGGCCCAGTGAACTAGACATGCCTCGCCCATAGGCAGCCGGTTCTGATCTGGGTGGGAGAGCGACTCACATGGAAATTGGAAACGTGTTTCTGATTCTCTGGGCCTGCTGACAAAATTCTGAACCCCCACTGGAAACTGGATCTGAATTTTAGACAAAAATTTGTTGTCAAGAAGCAGAGAGATTAGAATCTTACCAGAAAGATATTGATTATTTATATACTCTTTAATGAGTTTCTGCATGTGTTTCCTAATGTAGATGGTGCTCCATTACCTGAACAGAAACACCAGTCCCCTCGTATGTTTAAAAAAAATCATTTTATCGGAGTATAATAGCATTTAATAAAATGGCATAGTTCAATGTACAAAATCTGGTAAGTTTTGACATATGTATATACCTGAGCAATCACTGGCACAGTCAAGAAAGTGGACATATCCGTCACCCCATCATCCACCCCCACCGTGCCCCTTTGCAGTCTGTCCCCCCACCCTGCTCCCCGCTGCTGCCAGGAAGCTTGCTCCGAGGGTTAAACCGCAGCCAGCGCGGGGCTCCGCGTCTGCTTCTTTCCTCTCCGGGACAGCCCTTCTTTGCTGCCCAACGTCCTGAGTGCTGTTGTTTTGTATATTTTGTCTGGCTTGTAGTTGTTTCAGGCCAGAAGGGAATCCCTGTTGCTCCATCTTGCCTGGAAAGGAATTCCAGTCCATTCATCTTGAATGGTTCTCTGCGGCTTCCTCGGAACAATGTGCATTCTCTCTTCGAATTCAGTCTGAGCAACGCTACGGTTGATGGGACAGAGCATCCGTTAGGTGAGAGGTACCTTCGTTCATCCAGTCACTCAACAAGTATTGTCGAGAAAGTCCCTTGTGCAGAGCTCTTTGTTTGGAATTAGGGATACAGCGATGGGCAAGACAGACATTGTCCCTGCCCTCAAGGAAATTTCTGGTACGTGGAGGGCACAACTCAACAGTCAGTTCAGAGAGATGGCCTCATGAAAGGCAATCACAGCTTACAATAGTGAGTGTTCGCAGACGGCAGCAGATGCTCTTAGGGCCCCATTCCACACCCCCGTGGCCCACCTCTGATTTCTGCAGCTGTAGTGGAAAGTTCCACATGAGCTCAGCCCCACCTCAAGTACACCGTGCACCTCTCTGCTTCTCAGGCCGTCCCTGAAGCTTCAGGAACACACCTGCAAACCAGAGCATTTCGGAAGCAGAGACAGGAGTGGGGAAGCTAATGGCCGTTATCAGTCCTTAAAAATGGGACATGGGAGGTAGGATGAATGGCCCCACTTCCTGTCCTTTGGACCTGGGAGGGGGCTCCCTTGGACCTAGTTCTAGGGGGACATTCTGCATGCCTCTCAGAGGTCCCGGCAGGAGGGCCCCCCATTACCTGCTGCAATAGTTATGCTGGGCTTTCCTCCTTCCTGACTTAACTCTCCCCAGATCTTCCCTCCTACTGTCTGAGATTACCTACTGAATAAATTACCTGCATCCAAGCTCTTGTCTCACGCCGTGCTGTCAGGGGGACTCAAATTAAGACATATACTTTCCTAGATTTATTTCTAGAATTCCATTTTATAGGTGAGAAAATTGAGTCATGGAGCTTTCCTGAGGTCACAGGGCTAGAAAGTGGCAGAGCCAGGGTACAAACTCAGGTCATTGGATTCCAACTCCCTAGTTCTTTCCACACACTCTACATGTCCTCAGAAGCTATGTTACTAACAGCATGGGTCTGGGAGAACTGCAGAGGGCTTGCTGTGTGTCCTCCAAAGGTCCAGTGACCTCTCTGTAGTAATGGTAGATCCAATAGTAAAATGAGACATGCCTGTGTGCCGGTGTGTCCAGGGATCTTGTGACAGCCCAGGGAATAGGGCTTAAGTAGTGGCTTTAAATCAGGTGCCACACATGTGATGCGGTTCAAAAGTGTACACTTACGGCCCTGCCCTCAAAAAGCTCATAGTCTGGGAAGAGAGAAAGTAACAGGCTAACATTAAGTACTGGTGGGATGTGGGCTAGTGAGGACATCACAGATGGAGTGGCCAGTGTGCTCTGAGTTGGGGGAGGGCACCCCAGTAGGGGAACACGGGCCAGAGGCCTGAAATAGCCCCTGTTCAGGGGGCCACTGGCAGGTGGGAAGAGCTGAAGCAAGGAGTGCTGGGAAGGGGCTGATGACCAGGACTGATGGTCGACAGCTGCTGCTGGACTTGAGCTTGGCCTTGGAGGGAGGGTGCACTTGTAAGCAAGGGCTCCCTTCAGCCGAATAACACTTTACCACCTCGCCTGCTTACCTGGGCTGCTGCTTTCCCCAGACCCTGCAGCTTGCAATGCTCAAGAGACTGAAGTACCGCTGGTATCCCATGGCCATACTCTGGTGTGAGCTCTTCCGGCTCCTTCAAGCTGAGCATTTTTATCCGAGAGCAGGCCAGACACTGAGGAAGGCGAGGTGGAGTGATGGGGAGGAGCCTGGGGCTGCTGCTTGGCCAGAGCCCGGCCCTCTCTGCTAGTACATGCCCTGGGCCCTGGAGGCACCTTCTGGAGGAGTGGCGCCTCAGAGCCCCTCCTTCCTGCCCTTGACCCTGGGAACTTCCAGAGCAGTCCTGGGCCCAGGGCAGCAGGATTCCTCTGATGTTCTCTTGGCAGCTCATTGGGGTGCGTGGAGTTGCCTCCTACTTTGACGATCAGACAGCCGTGGGCTGCTCTGGCCTCAGTGGTAGTGCCTATATACCACCCAGGGAAGCTTCCTCCTAGAGACCCTGACCCCACACTGCCGGGACTGCAGTCTTCCCATGGGGGCAGTTGGAGGGGAGGCTAGCTCATCCGAGGAGTGCTCTAGGGAAAAACCGGGCTCTCTGTAAGCCATCCAACCACCTCTGGCCCTATCTTCCCCGCTTCCCACTGCCACCCTCTCTCACCTAGAAGGCATTCCTATTCTGATAACAGAAAGGGGTCTTTGTCCAAGATCAACAGATTCTCCAGGGAAAACCCTACATGTTTCTTTCTAAAAATTGAGGTGAAATTCATGTAAAATTAACTGTTTAAAAGTGAACAATTTAGTTGCATTAAGCACATTCATAAATGTGCAGCCACCACCTCTATCAAGTTTTGAGACATTTCTCTCATTCCAAAATAATACCCTGTACCCATTAAGCAGTTAGTCCCCATTCCCCCTTCTCTGCAACCCCTTGAAACCACCAATATGCTTTCTATCTCTGTGGATTTGTCTACTCTGGACATTTTTAATAAATGGAATCATACAATATGTGACCTTCTGTATTTCGTGTTTTTCACTTAGCATAATTTCAAGGTCCATCCACATCTGAGCATGTGCAAGTGCAGCTGAACCTTGGGCAACAAGAGCTTGAACTGTGCAGTTCCCCTTAGACATGGGTTTTTTTCAATAAATATATTGGGCATTTTTTTGAAATTTGTAACAGTTTTAAAAAACATTTTCTTTTCTCTAGCTTACTTTATGAATACAGTATATCACATATAACCTACACAGTATGTGTTGAGTTTATGTTTTGGTAAGGCTTCCAGTCAATAGTAGGCTATTAGTAAAGTTTTCCAGGTGTCAGAAGTTATACACAGCTTTTTAACTGTGCAGGGGTCAGCATCCATAACCCCATGCTATTAATGGGACAACGGTGCTTGATTCCTTTTCATGGCTGAATAGTATTCCACTGTATGGATATGCCACCTTTCATTTATCCAATAGCCACGGATGGACATTTGGGTTGTTACTTCCTTTTGAATAATGCTGCTACAAATATTTGTGTGCAAAAATGTGTTTAAGTACCATTTTCAACTATTTTGGGTATACACCTATGAGTTAGGTTATATGATAAGATGATAAAATCAACTTTCCTCAAAGAGATACACATCAAAATATCATCTTCCCATATAACCTAACTCATAGGTTTGTGCCCAAAGTAGTTGAAAATGGTACTTAAACACATTTTTGCACACAAATATTTGTAGCAGCATTATTCACTGTTCTTCAGACTCTTAAACAGAAAGGAAACAAGGTTGCAGAAAATATAGTTCAGGAGTTCTCATTCCTCAGCCTGACCTTGCTAGAGCCCCCAGGCTGCTGTGACTGGTGTGGGAGGCTCCCACGGTGTAGCTCAGGCAACTGTGCCAAGGGGTGAATGGTCCACACTGACGCGTCTGCAGGGCGGGCTAGGCATGCTCTCTTGCAACCACAGAGTAAGGTGTGGGCTGGAGAAAGGAGTGGGTCTTCTCGGCTGCTCAGGCCATCATACATATCTTCACTTACTGGGCACTTGTCATTTTCCCAGGCACTCTTCTAAGCCCTTTCCACTATCAACCATCCAAATGACCCTATGAGGTTCTACGAAAATCCTCATTTTCTGCGCAAGGAAAACAGTGCTGGGCTCCCTTGGCACTTCTTATATGCTGCATGCAGAGAGCTCACTGATTTTATTGTTCCTTTGTTTCTAGCTGCTGTCCTGGAAGGCCGAGCTCCTGGAGGGCAGGGGCTGGCCCTTCCTCTCTGCTCCTCTGGGTCTGCCTCGCGCAGTGGCATGCTTGTCCGGTGGGTCCTGAAGGTGAAGGGACTTCCTCAGTTAGGGCTTTAGAGAGAGAAGAGACAGGGCCAAGAGTGGCCCCTGGGGGGACCCCCCGACGTTTTGGGGTAGGTAGAAAAAGAATGATCAAAAGAAGAGACCAGAGAGGTCAGAGAGAATCAGAGAACCTACAAGGGGAGATAGTTGAAGGCAAGCCACAAGGGCCCAAGAACACCTTGCCTGTGGACATTTGGACATGAATTCCCAGGGCAGAGGCCAGTATCAGATGTGACCACACTGCGCCCAGTCCTCTGCCTGTGGTAAGGGTCCAGCATGTGTGTGAGCATGCATGTGTCCAACATTCTCCCATTAAGGGGAGGAAAGCGGAAGGAAGGCGAGTGGACGGGGCCAGGAGTCCTCCAGCCTGGGATCTCCTGCTGTGCCCCCCGCAGTGTGGCCCGGCTCCCTCCGCCTTCTCCCCCCACATTGCATAGGGGTGGACAGCAGCCAGCTCCTCTCCTGGGTAATCTCCAGAGGGATGGCAGGTGATTGGGTACATGGACAGCATGTTCGTTTATGCCCCTTGGAAAGAATTCATTATCATCCTAAAAAGAAGATAGAAAGAATTTCCACCACACTCCTCCCCAGAGTGGGTGAAGCCTGGACAGGAGAAGTGTGGTGTCACAGGGCCAGGAATTGGAGAAGAAAAGTGTCTTCTCCAGGGAGAAAATTTCATGAGGTCTCATTAATGCCATTAAAATGCAGGGCTGACAAGCGAAGGTCTTTGGTGATTGCCTGTAGCCACCTGGGGACCGAGCTGCTTGAAGCACCCCTCTCCTCCTCTTCTTCCTGCCAGTGACCTGTGCTGCCCCTGCCAGGCTCTGCCACTGCCTGGGCACAGAGCGGGTCTGGTGGCCGGCAGCCTGGCAGAAGCTGGGCTGGGATGGAAGGACCTCTGGGCTGTCCAGGCACAAAGTGGGCACAAAGGTCATAGGCGGACAGGCTCTGCGTTTCCATCCTTTGTTCTCTGTCCTCAGTTATGGGTGTCTGCGTGCAGGATTACTCAAGACCGTGGTCCAGGACAGTGGCCCTTGTCTGTCTATCCGTCTGTACCTGGCTGTCTGTCTGTGTATGGTCTTCCTAAGCTGATCTCTACATACAAGCATGCTCTGCGCGTTCCCTCTGCATCTGTCATCGCTCTATTTACAGTCTCGCTTTCTCTATATTTATCCCGGCTCTCTTTCCCCCTCTGTGTCTCCCTGCAGTCAGTGCCTCCCTCCATGGGGACTTGCCATTAACTCCTGGGTCTTCCAGACATGCAGCATCCAGGCTGAAAGTGCCCAGACTCCCTTCGATGGTCCACGGGCTGCAAGCCTTCTGACACCGGTTTCAGCCCATCATTCCCATGGACCACTGGAGCTGGAAAAGTGGCCTGAAGGCAGCAATAGCCACCCAGGCCATGGTCCACCACTTAGGGAGTGAGCCAGCACCTCCTGACTTCCGGAGCTTTCCACTCAGTGCTTCCCTCCTGGGTGTCCACACACATGGCCAGGAACAGATCTCAGGCTAGGGCTTTGCAGGCCAGTTTCCCATTCTGTCCTCATAATGAACCTTGGAGTAGACACATGTGCTTTTACAAATGAGAAAGCAGAGAGGTGCCGTAACTTACCTGAGAACACAGAGCTAAATAGCAGCGGAGTGCTCTGGACCCAGGGTCCATGTTCTGGACCACTCTGCAGTTCTGCCTCAGGGCACCTTAGTGTGGGCCACGAATGTGTGTGAGACCCACACCGATGAATATGCACACAGTGTGAGTATCTGTGAGGTTTGTAGGTGCACATGTGTGGGGCTGTTTGTATGTTTGCTGCTCATGTGTGTTTTAAGATCTGGTTCCTTTTATTAGGGAGCCACTTAGGACAAGGTAAAATGCCCCTTTCAATCTTTACTGTAAATGTGACAAAATGGTGTCTGTGACCCCAAAGGATCTTCCAGGCGCAGGGCCCTCGCCTCCCAGGCTGGAGCACACTGCTGCCGGCCTCGGCGTCCTGCACCACACACGCGTGGTGACGGGGGCTGGGCCAGGCGGGCAAGGTCGTGTCCTAGCCCCAAGGACTCCTGGAGGCCTTGTCCTGCAGGGCCCTGAAGCTGTCTCTGGCTGGGCCTGTGACAGCCATGAAAAAAGCAGGGCTCTGCTCAGAGACCCTGGACTGTCCATTTTGCCCATCAAGAATCTACTCAGAAGGCCAGATTTATCTTCCAGGATTTGGGCAAATGGCTCAGTTCATCCTGCCAACAGAAGCGTTGCCGCAGTGTGAGGAAGGCCCCTCCTGCTTGCTAACCTTCCCTTTATCCGTCAGGACGTCAGTCTCCCATGTATGCTGACCTGGGCTTATGGCTGAACCTGAGGCCTCAGAATGCTTAGCCTAGAGGCTTTCAAACTGTATCCTTGAGTCTCTCAGCCTCTCTAAGAGGTGCTTCAGTGACTGCCCAAAGCCAGGGGTGGAGCGGGTGGGTGGCTATGGTATACTCAGGATGGGAATCTGCGTACCCTCCTCGGAGTCGGGCAGCCTGAATTCCTGAATTCATGTGCCTACAACCCGGGCTTTCTTCTAAGAGCTTGACTAGGCCAGCACCCAGATTCTTACCACATTTTTATTTGTCTTCTTAAAAAGGGCTTCAAGTCACCCCCACTCCCCCACTGACTCTTAGCTAGGGACAGGCCAGCTCTCATCCCCTCAGAATCCTCCCCCCCTGCCCCAAGGGTCCAGGAGAAGCAGAACACAAGAGGGCTGAAAGAAGCATTCCCAGGCTGCCTGGGCAACGCCGACATGCATCTCCGAATCTCCACTGCACCCTGGGCTTCCTCGGCACCACAGGTGTCTAGGCCCGGACACGTGGGGCCTCCAAGGGCAGCCAGGTGTGAGGGCAGCTTGCTCCAACTTCTGAGGAAGGATGGCAGGCCACGTGGCTTCTGAGAGGTGATTTATGGAGGACCCAGTAGGTACAAAGAGGAGGGGGTGGGATTGCCTCATCTTCCCCTATCTGGGAGCCCCACCCAGCGTGCAGAGCCCTGCCTGAGCCCTGGAGGCCCTCAAGCTCCCAGGAGGAGGAGCAGAGCCCTTCCCTCGCCTAGAGCTGCCCTCTAGTGGAGAGTCTGTGGATGGCCGCCGAGCCTCAGGTGGTCAGCACCTCAGGTCCCAGAAGGCATCTCAGGGGGCTCTAGAGACAAGGGGTGGGTCCACCGTATTGTATGCGCAGAGCAGTTTGGCTTGAGGGCAGTCTCAGGGTTTCTCTAGGGCTGGAGAGAGATCGGCCCCTCCTTCAGTCTCCGGTGCCAGCTGTTGGGGCTGGGGCATCTCCAGGTGGCAGAGCTTCCCCAGACCTGCTCAAAGTGCCTCCTCTGGGGCTGTGGCAGAATCCAGCTCCCTTCCCCTCCTTCCTTCAGCCTGGTTCCCTTCAGGGAGAAGATCCCCAGAGGAACACCAGCTTTGTTTGGTGACTTTCCCGCACAGCCAGAAAGAGCTGTGAGAACTGGTCTGGTGCCCCACACGTCCCCATATGCGGCGTTGAGATCCACAGGTGCTCATGAAGTGGCACAGAGCGGGGTTCACGCCTCGCCTCTGAGAGATGCTACAGGGGGTGGCCCTGAGGGAGAACGCCTTGCACATGTGGTCCGTGGGTGCCCTGAGCCCCCTGCAGGCACAGGAGGGCTTTGGGCCCTGCTGGGAGGTTGGATGCACGGGGGAGCTCCTGACAGTCACTGAGCCCTTCGCCCTGGGGCACTTGTCCAGCCCAAGGGGAGGGTCTCCACTCAGCACCCCAGGACAATTCTAAGTGTTCCTGGCCTAGATGCATCTCATGACAGTATTTCCTAACTTCTACATTCTAGCCCTCCTGAGTTCAGGTTAAAGCCTAATTATCATCCATTCTCCTTGGCAAAACTGATTCTGTCCCAGGTGTTTGATTATATGTTCGGCCACAAAACCAGCCGCTCCCTGGCTGCCCAGTTCTGGCCTTAGAGTGACGTTTGCTGTGTCCCAGTCCCAGAGTACTCACCACCCGTGGGTAAGCAGCCAGTCCTTCATGCCAATGATGCAGAAGGACAGCCATCCACTTGCTTGATGTCTCCCGGGAAAACAGACAGGCCTATGCTTGGAAGCTCAGAACCTGGGAGCTAGACACACACTGAGTCCCACTGGGTCCCAATTCCTGTCTTGCTTAAAGACCCAGATATTGCTACAAGATGCTCTCTGCTGTTGAGCACACTCCGGGCCCGTATGGAAGTTTTTCCTACCAGCCTTCATCTCCCTTCTGGAGCTGGAAGGAAACAGTGTAGGGCAGGCCTTCAGATGTGTCTGTCTCCTGGGTCTCTTCTATTCCTCCTTTAGCTAGACCACCAGCTGTTAGGACACGACTGGTTTGCAGACCGCATGCCATACTGGTACCTAAAGTGCACCAACCATCACAGCCTCCCACCCCCGCACACAGTAAAGCTTGTGCACGTGTAAGAATATGGTCCATGCTTCTGCATAGAGGGCGTTCCTAAGGGGACTGTCCATGGATAGCTGGGAAAGTCTCATCCCAGCCTTGAACATTTGGCAAAGGGTTGGACAGGCCCTTCAACAGTTAAGAAGAGTATCTTTATCAATAGCCTTGTAAGGAAAGTCTTACTGTGTGCGTGGGGACTAGGACACAGCAAATGGATGATGACTGAGTAACAGCAGTGTTCGCTAGGTCCTTAAAGTTTCTCTCGCCCAAACCCCTGTTCCCAGATAAGCAAACTGAGCTCCCTCCAGAGATACATAGTCAGAGTTAGACTTTGGTCTGGAACCCAGAACTCTGTACTCTCAGGAAAAGGTTGTTTTATCAATACCTCAGTTTCTTTAAATTTTATTTATTAAATATGTGCAGGATTTGGTGAGTGGCAGAATATTGAGGGTGAGTGCAGAAAAGAAGAATCAAGAACTATTCCCAAATTTTCAGTCCTAAAGAGCAGAATGTACAAAATGAGGGAGGAAATGAGCGATGGCCGGGCTGGTCAGAGAGGCGAGTGGTAGCTGGTGGGGAGACGGGACAACGCAGGCAGAGGGGGTGCAGCTGGGACGAAGGATGGGCGCCGGATGGCAGGGAGTCCCTGAGACAAGGAGGGGGGACTTCGGGGCCACCTGTGTCAGCAGGACCCAGCGGCTCCCAGGCCAGGCTAAGCAGAAAGGCACTGGGCGAGCTTGAGCAGGAGCCCCGGGCGGGTGTGGGGGCAGCTGAGGGCCGCCGGGGCCCATGGGAAGGAGTGCCCAGGACATGAAGACCCCCTTGGAAGTGAAGGGAGGGGTGGAGGTGGGATGGTGATGTGACAGGGAGAAGGATCAGGGAAGGACCAGTTTTCCAGGCTGAGGAGAACTCAGTAGAATTGTAGGCTTTGCTGGAAGAGTCAGAGAAAAAGGGGATTTGGGGTTCAGAATTGAGCAGAGGGGCTGGAAGGAGGCCCTGATTGGTGAGGGAAGGGAGCTGGTGGGGGAGCTTCAGCCCTGGGACCAGGAGAGCAGGGAATTCGTGAGTGCCAGGGCCCGGGGGTGAGCCTGGACGTGAGCGTGTGAGCCCCGAGTGTGTCTGTGAGCGTGTGAGCCCCGAGTGTGTCTGTGAGCACGCCGAGCCTAAGCCGGTATGGGGTGGGCCCGCGAAGTTGTCCGTTTCAGTGCTGTGCATGGAGGTGGGGTAACAACAGGAGAAGCAAAAGGATGACTTGTCTGTGACAGCCCCCCTTGACCACATCTGCTAGGACAGTCACTGGCCATTTATGAGGAGCTGGGCGAAATGGGCCTGACCCCACGCCCCGTGCACAGTCTCTGGGGGTCTGAAGGCCCTGGCTGTGTGCAGATGCCTGACGCAAGCTGTTCTCGGCCTTCTCGGCCCCTGCCGCGTCTATCGCGGCTTGCCTCGTCTGCAGAAGCGCAAAGCATGCCTCCTCACGGAGCTCTCTAGAAGCTCCTGAACCCATCCCTGCGCAGCGCAGGCTTCTCTGGGGGTCCCGGGGGTTGGGGGCACATCGGGACAAGGCAGCAGGCTCAGGGGGCCCAGCAGCCGCTCCCCTTCAGTACCCCGCCTGTCCCCTGTGGGAGCGGCCCACCAGCGCCGCCCCACCTCTGGGGAGAGTTCCTCCCCTCCCTTCCAGCCCTCACCCCATCCACCTTTCTCTCCACTGCCTTCTAGAGGCTTTCCAGGCCCCCCAACCCTGAGGACTTGGCTCCAATAGATATTTCCCAAGAAATTCTTCCCCAAGAGGACAGCATGTTCCATCAGAGGACTGCACCAAATCCATTTCTCACCACCCACTTATTTGCATCTCCGGGGAGCTTTATTTTAGGCAGCTCTCTGACCATGTCTGCCATGTCCTCTGCTACTCACAGGGCCTGAGGACTCTTTGGGTAACATGGTCACATGACCATGACTCCCCAAAACAGTAGAGACAGTGACACTTTCTACACAGAGGAAATGTCCTGAGCTAGGAGCCCAGGGCCAGGGCTTTAGCCACAGCTACACCGCTGACAATCATATGCCCAGCTGTCCTGGGGCCCCGTCTCTCTCTCCGGGATACTGGCGTCTTATTCTAGGAGCACATCAAAAGGTGGCCTGCCCAGCCCCCAAGGTGGGCTGAGGTATTGTCTGTTTGCTAAAGAGTAAGTTAAGAATCTTGTTTCTTAAACTTCCTGGGTGTTAAAATGCAATCTTATCTTTAAGGTGAATTGTCCCTGCCTTTTACTATGTTGTTTACAGCTGGGTCTGCATGCTAAATTAGTTGCCCAGTTTGCAAAACCACCCCATCAGATCTGAAAGAGGAAAGACAGCACATAGGCCTGGGCCTTTTAGCATGCTAAAGTGAATCTTACACATGCTCACAAATGATTAGCATAATAAAAACATGTGCTACTCTTCTTTATCTGGGGAACACCAATTAATCTTACTGAAGAATGACCCTAGAGCTTAATGTTTAACACAGAGTTTTGGTAGGGGGTTTCCTTGCATGTAGTTACATTGCTTTGACTGTAAATATCCTGCCTTGCTTTTTCCGGAGGCCCTCCTCCTACTCTGACTACACCCACGGTCCCTGTCTCACAACCACACCCTAGACATGGCCCTGCATGGGCCCCCTCTCCCCAGAGGCCAGCCTGGCCTCTCAGGCCCACGTGAACACAGCTCCCTGAGCCAGCCTGGGACCACTCTTTCAGCACTATTTTGTTTCTTGCTCTTTGTCACCCAAACTCTGGTCTACCCAAGTCAATGGCAGGCCCTCTTCCTCTGATGTGTCACCCCTGCCCAAACCCAGGGCTCCCAGTGGGTGTGCTGTTTTCACAAGGGATCTCTCACTCCTTTGGGGACTCAGCGGCAGCTTGAGAGTTGAGCTGGGGAGGCCCCAGGGCCCTTCCAGCCTCACACCATCCCTGTGTGTACCTCCCCACAGGGTGGATGCTAGTTATTAAGGAGCAGGTAAGCACCCTGTTCATTAATCCATGTATCCAACAATTCCTTCTGTAATGGGTTGAATGGTGACCACCAAAAAAAGCTGTCAAGGCCCTAACCCCCCCATTACCTGTGTACGTGACCTTCTTTGGGAAGAGATTTTGCAGATGGAACTAAGGGTCTTGAGATGAGATCATCTGGGAGTAACCAGATGGGGCCTAAATCCAGTGACAACTGTCTTTATAAAAGACAGAAGAGGAAAAGACCCAGGGAAAGAGGGGAAGGCCACGTGAGGATGGAGGTAGAGCTTGGAGCGTGGCAGCCACAGCCGTGGGATGCCTAGAGGCACCAGAGGCTAGAAGGGGCAAGGGATCATTCTCCCCTAGAACATCCAGAAGCAATGTAACCCTGCAGACACCCTGGTTATAGGCTTCTGGCCTCCAGAACTGCAAGATAAAAAAATCTGTATTTTAAGCACTAAGTTTGTGTCATTTTTTACAGCAGCAATAGGAAATGAATACAGTCTCTGACCAAATGGGTCTTTCTCCCCCATGGTAAGAGCAGCCCTTTATAGCCGGGGCCCATGACTTCATAGGAATCAGGGGCCCCCCTTGCCAGCTGGTTGATGTTTCTGCATGAACTGGCCCTAGTCAGAGGACATACCTTTGCCCCTGGCATCATCACCCACTGGATTTTCCTGGTAAGGGAAACCTCACCCTCTGCTAGGGCTGCCTATGGGAGACCACACAGCATGCCAACAACAGGAGATTGATGCAGGTGAGCAGGAAACAGGCAGGCCACGACTGACCGACAGCACCTCAGTGTTAAAACATGAGCCCAGTACAGCCTGGCGTGTAGGGCTGTGGTGTGGAAAAATCCCTGGTTGAAGTGGTGGGAGGAAGGGAACCACATCACTTTCCCAATGTTCAGATTTGTAGATAAGGGGCCAGGGTCTCTAGTAGTGATGCGTAAGTGTGAACAATCTCTGGGACAGGCAACCCTCAAACAAGAAATATGGTCACAATTTTTGCATGTCCTACTATTGATAACAATGAGGACAATAACTATAATCGTGTGAAGGGGGCCGTTGTATATTTCCCTCTGTTCTTGTCCCTGCCGCAACAAAGAATTGAAAGGCAGACACGCCGTAGTGAAACAGGGTAACAGTTTTATTTAAAGTTACTTAATGAGAGAAAAAGTACTGGTGACCTCAGGGAGGAGAGGAGCCCTGAAAGGTTGGAGAGAAAGTCTATGGATTTATAGGTGTGGGCCACCTCAGAGCCGGCTGCGGACTGAAAGGTTGGGGGTTCCCCCTTTTAAGGATTTTTCAGGTACGTGACAAAGGGCTAGGGGTGTGGACTTGTTAAGTGGTCTCAAGATATTTATCTTTGTTGAGACGTTAAGTCTCTTCTTATCAGTCTTCCAGGTAGTTCTGCAAAATTAGCTTAACACAAGCTATTTACTGCTCTGATGGCCTCCCAGGTTAGCAGCTTCCTGATTTGGGAGCCTATCAATTAAGACTGTCTGTCTTGCCTCCAAGGTGGGCTGAGTTGTTGTCTGTTTGCTAAAGAGTATGTTAACAATCTTACTTTTCTTTATCTGGGGAATATTCAAACATTCAAGGCCAAGTTGCCCCTGATCTTTTGAGCTTTAACTGATTAACTGATTAACTCTTAGTGTTTTCTGGCTTTCTAGTTTTAACTGATTAACTCTCAGTCCTTTCTTGTGGGCTTTACTGACCTGATTCTCTTTCCACCCAACTCATATCTGTTTTCCTGCCTAACAATAGGAAGACCGAATGTTTACGAAGTGCCAGGCTCTCTTCTAAGCAGTTAGCACATACTTTTTTTTAATCCTTTGTGCAGTGTATACATTTTTTAAATTGAGATATAATTAACACATAACATTACATTAATTTCAGGGGTTTAACATAATGATTTGATATTTCTATATATTGTGAAAGGATCACCACTATAAATCTAGTTAAACAGCCATCACCACACAGTTACAATTTCTCTTTTTTTGAAAAAAGCTGAAGGTGGTCAAAGGTACAAACTTTCAGCTATAAAATATGGAATAAGTCCTGGGGATAATATGTACACCATGGTGACTGTAGTTAACAATACTGTACTGTATATTTGCAAGTTGCTAAGAGAGTAGACCTTGAAAGTTCTCATCACGAGAAAACAGATTGAAATACATACGTTTTAATCTTTGCAATAACCTACAAGATGCTTGCATTTATTATTCCTGTTTTACAGATGAAAACATGGAGCACAGAGAGGTTAAGTCATTGCTTAGAAAACAATTACAATTCGATTAGTTTGACTCTAAGGAATGCACTTTTGAATCGAATGTAAAAATGTTAATCTGCATTATCACAGATCCCACAGCACCTCCCCATTCGTGGTTTACATTTTAGTGCCCAGAGTGAGGCAGGCAGAAGTCCTCATCTCTGTTCTTCAGATGAGAAAGTGAGGGCAAGAGACTGGTCCAAGGAAAAGCCACCACTCCCATCCCTTCTCAATGTCTCTTTGCTATAGCCACCGAGCATGGCCCCTACCTAGTGTTATGGGACAGTAACAAGGATACTTGAAAGGGTTAGCTTTTATTGTGCAATTATTACATGCCTGCTAAGGATGGTGTTAATGCATTATCATATGTTCATTCGGTCTTCAGAATGTACCATGAGGTAGAGACCAGAGAGATTAAGGGACTTGTCTGAGGTCGCTATGACAGCTGGTGGCCAAGCCAGAGCTAGAAATGCTCTCATGCTTTTGGCATGGGAGGAGCTCAAAGTTCAATGCAAATAGCTTTCTTATCACTACTTGCAGACCTTGGTGGGGAACAGTTATCCTGGGGCCTCTCTCTGCTGGAGGATACTTCTGCAAGGTGACAAGGGTTCGCACTTGCTTATTGCCTTAATGCCCTGCACTACTCCATTGAATTCTCATGCAGGACCCTTTCAGGTATTTGGAGCTTTAATTCTTTGGATTTCTAAGCTCATTGCTGAAAAGACTACTGTTTAAAAACAGGTTGAAGAGTCATTTTTGCTCTTAAATTATAACCTTCTAAAGCAAAAGCACTTCAGATTTGTGCCTGAGGAAGAACCGGGAAAGAGCTTCCATTGTCACTGGGGTGACTGCTCTGCACATCCCTGTTGTTTACCAGTGAAATGCTCGGACTGGTCCACCCCCCAAGCCTGCAGGTTCCCTTGGCTGGTCACCAGCTCTGCCCATTTGATCTTCTAACATGGCCCTCTAATTACATCTTCAGGGTTTTAAATTTAAAATTTTCGTATCCATGACTATGGAACATGAAGTAAGCTGGGAGACGACCTGGTGTGGAAAGAGGTCTGCTCTAGCCTGCGGGGCAAGGTCAGGGCCTGGACTCCCTCCCGAGAACTGCTTCTGGTCTCGGGTTCCCTGGTGGCCCCCTTGGCATCATGCAGCCCATGGGCTAAGCCTGCGGAAAGGTTGTCTCTGAGGGGTGTCCCCTGGATTCACCTTAAACCTGAAGCAAAAAAACCCTCATTTTGCATGGAAGGGCAGGGGGGAAGCAATGTACCAGCTGAAGTAGCCACCAGGAAAGGCACTGCCCCCACTCTGGACGGCGAGGAGGTGAGATGCTCAGGGGTCGCAGTGACCCTGATACTGGTGCTTCATATTTGTCTGCATGATCCAGAACAGAATTTACAAAGATGTGCCTCTTCACCTCTTATCTTTTTTTTCCATACATAAGTCCTCGAATATGCCTGAACCCCCTGCCTTCTCCTCCTCTGATCCCAAGAGAGATATGCTCCCGGGAGGGTGGTTTCTCTGAAGTTTCCAGTCACCAAGCCTGCAGGCGAGCAGAGCCCTGGGGATCTTCTCTGCACATTTTACTTACAACACTGAACGTCCTTGAACCCTCCACCTATTCCTTATTGTTCTGGCAGACACAGAACTTTCCAGCAGTTCTTACCCTGAGATTTAACAGGCTTGCTAAATACTATAGCAATTTGGGCAGAAAGACAGGTGAGGAACCTTTGTATTGACCCCTCAGCACTATTAATGTTTTCTGAGGCATGAGACCAGCAGACACACGGACACCACTTCAGTGAAGGTCCTTGCCTACAGGATTACTAATAAAGCAATGAAGGTCCTTAGCTTATAGGTCAAGTCTCTAGAAATATTATTGGTAAGCTCAACAGAAGTCAGTCTGTGAGAGGCCAAGTGCAGGCCTTCCTAGTTGGCTACCCGGGGTGGTGGGGGGCTTTGCTAAGGGCAGGAGCTTCTCCCCTCACTGTGGAAATGAACCACTTTCTGGGGAAGCAGGGCCAGGTAACACTGCACTCTCATCCCCCATTTGGCACAAGCGCACTTAAGTGGGATTGCAGGATGTCATGGGTTGAGTTGTGTCCCCTAAAAGCCACATGTTGAAGTTTTAAACCCAGTACCTCAGAAGGTGACTTTATTTGGAGATAGGGTCTTTAGAGAGGTAACTGAGTTAAAATGAAGTCACTAGGGTGGTTCCTAATTCAGTGTAACTGGTATCCTTATAAGAAGAACCTTATAAGAAGGGAGAATCTGGGCCCAGATCTGCATAGACGGAAGAAGATGTGAAGACCCAAGGAGAAGATGGACGTCTACCATCCCTGGAGAGGGACCTGGACTAGTCACTTCCCCGCAGCCCTCGGCTGCGTGGGAGACCCTGCCGACACCTCACTTTGGGCTTTGAGCTTCCTGAATCGTGAGGCAATACATTTCTGTTGATATAGCCACCCAGCCTGTGGTCCTTCGTTACAGGCAGCTTTTGCAACTAGTACAGGGACTTCGTCAGCTACAACAGAACGAACCAAACACACCTCTAGCTAAGATCCCAGGACTTTGTGGATAAGTGGGGATCAAATGCTCCTTCTGGGAGTCCCAGAAAGCTCACCAGGCAACTCGTGGGATCTGTGCTGGAGACATTTCCAACAGCGAATAAGCAGGCAAAGATTTTGCCAAACCAAATCAGAGGGCAAGAGTGGTTTCATGACGAATTTTTAGAAGTAATTCATGGGCTCATTACAAATCATGGCTTTTCTGTAGTTCAGTGCAATGTTGTGGAGTTCCATATCTGCCTTGCCTTTATGAAGCAGGGTTCAGACAGGCCAGGACTCCATATACTAGAGGTGTGAGAAGATCAGCCCCTCTAACGTGTACTAGCTTTCTATGACAGACACCGTGAGAGACTGTTTAACTCTCCAAATAGCCCTGCCTGACGTTACTTTTAGCCCTGTTTTGAGATAGCACTGGGAATCCGAGAGCCTGGGCGGCCTGCCTGGTCTTACAATGCTCTTTTCAGAACAGCCTGTTCCCTGCAGACTGCGGGTCTCCACCAGATACCCCGAAATGTCGGTCTTGGTCTCTCTCACCCCGACTTCAGCCTAATTTAGGGTAAGTGATCATTTTGACCAATGCCCAGTTCTCAGCGATTCAGTGAATGCTTTTCTGATTCCTTGTGGCAAATTTGCCTTAATGGAGGGATTCTAACACTCACTGATCATTTCTTCGGCTAACACCTCACAGGACGCGGAGTGACAAGGACTGCCGATGGATGCCTCCCCTTTACACTCTCGGGGTCGAATAGGTCGCTCAAAACTAGCTTCGCTGACTGTGCATAACATATTCTGCTGGCATATGAAGAATACCTGAGAGCAAACTGTACAGAGATGGGCGATTTAGAAGCACATGGTAGAGCTATAACCTGCCACTTGCTATGGTTCAGTAAACAAGCCTAGCCCCTTACTGCTAGTTTGCCCCAGTGCCAAGGTGCTGCCTGAGTTTCCACATTCCCTTGTGGTCGCACCCCCAGGGCCTGGATGCCTGCGGCTGTCATTTCTGCAGCATTTACCTCTCATGCCTTGACAGTGTTCACACACCACAAAGCTTTGGTTTGCAGCATTTGGAGAGGGCTCGCTCCCTCCAACCTGCCAGTGAACCAAATACTTCCCCTTTCCCAGTGCTTCTTAGGCCAGACACAAAATTAAACTTCAGCTTACCTGGTTTTCCTTGTTGCTGCTTTTCAGTTTCACCTGATAGAGAATTATTCACCTGACAGAGAAATCATGTGCCCTCTAAACTCTCCTCATCCGCAGTGACATCTCCATGATTGGAGTAATCATTTTGTATATATCAATAATTTGGAGAATTATTGACTTCACTGTGTCTACTTTGAGGCTACCGCTCATGGCCCAGCCCCAGGCCTCTGTCTGGCAGTGCTCACAAATTGTTGACTCCCCATACCTGAGAGTGCTTTTGCAACACTTCAGTACTTTCACTCCTCTGAGGCCCCATTATATGGTAGTGCAGCGACTCTTCAACTTGAGCTGCATCAGACCACTAGAGGCTTATTAAAACCAGACTGCTGACCCCTGCTCCCAGAGCTTCTGGTGCAGTAAGGTTTGGGTGGGGCCTGAAAATCTGCATTTCTAAGAAATTCCCAGGTCTGTTGATATTGCTGGTCTTGAGAACCACTGTAGTAGTGTATGCATAGGCTATTCAAATTTTGCCTGATTTGAATGTAGGTTAGTGTCTCTATAAGACAGTGATCAAGTTCATGTTGTTTATTCATGCATCAATTCAACAAATATTTACTGACCGCCTGCTGGTCACTGGCCAGGCCTTGGGATTGAAGTGGAGACTAGGATGGAACTGACTCTTGCCATCGCAGAGAATGAGACAGGCCAGCTCTGATCATTCAGCAGGTTCAGAGCTATGTGAGGGGAAGTACGTGCTGCTCCTGAAGCTCAGAGCAGGGGCTCCAGCCCAGTCCTATGTGTGAGTAGTCAGTAAAGGGGAAAGAAGTCCTGTAAGGCTTCCTGGAAGAAGTGGCATCTATTCTGGATCTTCAAACAGAAACAGAAGTGAGCCAGAGGAAGATGGGGAGGGAGTGTGCTCTAGGTGAAGAAGAGAGCATGTATGAAGATCTGGGAAGAGTTATGGTATGGCTGACATGGAAACTGGAATTCAGTAGCCAGTGGGGAAGGTGTCTGTGTGTGAGAGGATGGGTGGTGGGGGGAGAGAACCTGGAGCCTGCTGTTAGCACTGGTAGCAGGTGTTGCTAGAGCAGCGGCTCTCCTGTAGTTCTCAGACCAGCAACAAGAGCATCGCTTGGAACTTACTGGAAACTAATTATCAAGCTCCATCATAGACCCGTTGAGTCAAAAATTCCAGGGGTGGGACCCAGCCTTCTGTGTTTTAACAAGCCCTCCAGGTGATCTGATGCAGCTCAAATTTGAGAGTTACTGGACTACGGAAGTGGGCAGAGGCTGGATAGAGGCCATGAAGTCATATTAGGGCATCTGGATTTGATCCTATGGCTCCCAAAGCAGACACTCATTTCTCAGTAAACACGTATTTGTTGAATGAGTGAACAAGTGAAAGAATTTAAACTACATGGTAATGTGACTTTCTTGCATTTTCGAGAGATCTCTTTGGCCACTGTGGAGAACGTCTTCAACAACAATGTTTCTGTACATACCTTATTCTCCGGGTTAATGGTCTCTTCACTGAAGTAAGGCCTTGGGGTCATATTCAGAGGAGCCGGAAGCTGAAGGTATTGGCTGACCCTGGTTTCACATGACTTTCCAGTGGAATCAGCTCAATCAACTTGTGTGGGAAGAGAGAGTGTTCTGGTTCATGAAATGTTCTGCATAGCTGGGGTTGAACATACTTATACTGTGAATGAACTTGTGGGCAGGGCCCTACCTCTCCCATGGCTTTTCTCTCCTGACAGTGCATCCAGAAGGAGTTCTGCTCCACCCCCAACCAACAGCTTTTTAGAAGGTCTGTTTCTTGTAACTCTTTGACCTTCAGTGGGACTCCCTGTCTCTGGTTGTGTGTCTGAGACTGATTGGTTCTGTTCAGAGGCTGCCCTGTCTAGGGATGCCCATCCCACCCACACAGGCTGTGCTGTGCTCCAGAGAAAAAGCTGATCTGTCTCCCAGCCTTCTCATGGCCTCCATCCTGCTAGCTGTGGGAGAGGCTGGCTGTGGACATGTTCACATTGGTGTGACATGGCCTTTGCAACTGCTTTGTTGAGAAAATGGGCTCCCAGGTGCCTAGGTACCCAGCTACTGACATAAACATGCTTTATACTCTGTGTCCAGTATTGTGACACAAGGACTATCTTCCTCTTAGCCAAAGGAGGAAGTCTTGGCTGGAGGCTGAATTGCATTCCGCCTTCAACTAAAAGATTGTATTAAAATGTTAACCTCCCAGGCATTTAAAATCAGGCCTGAGGGGTTTGAGGAAAGAGAAGATGAGTGTCCTGGCCTTCCTGGCTCCACCCTTTAGTCCATGTCAAGATTCCAGACTGGCAGACCTGACTCATGGGCATGTGACCTATGAAGTAACACAGGACCCCACACTCACGTACACCACATTTTTATTCTGTGCCATCTTGAAATTCTTAACTGCTTAAAAAGGGGTTCTGCATTTTCATTTTGCAATGAGCCTTGTAGGTGAAGAAGAAAGTTCTGCAGACTGGGCCTTATTCTGCCCCTTTCCTGACTCCCACAGCGGTTATTCCAATGCAACCTCAGTTGTGCAAATCAGGGTGTGATAACTCTAAGTTCTTGCCAAAGACATTATTCTTGTTGCTTGTAAGCAAACATACTTGAGCATTCATGCTGTGCCAGGCAACACACTCTGTTCAGGGAGCTCCTCATGCAGGAGAGGAGACAGATGCATAATTGGATAATCGACATTCAGGGCACCTAATCTGGTCTAGCTCTGGAGAGAGGTCTAGCCTTCCTGAAGGAGCAGACATTCAAAGTGGGTGATGGGTGACTGAGGATTAGTCCAAGACCAGGGAAAAAGATACTCTAGGTGGAGTCAGCCACAGCAAAGAGCTGGAGAGCTGGAGTGTCACAGTGGGCACTGGGAGCTTGCAATGCTTAGGCAGGCCACAGGGTGAGGCCAGGAGTGCTGGGGCTGGAGGGACCATCACGGGGCCTCCTACATATTCAAGGAACTTGGAATCTTTGGCATCAAATGGGGAACCACAGAAGGATCAGAAATTGGCAGGAACACGATCAGATTTGTACATTGGAAGATCTTTCAGGTGGGTGTGGCACAGCCAATGGATTAAAGGCCAAGAGCCCGGAGGGTTTCTGTAACATGCTGCCCCATTATTGAGGATTATCTTTAGCTAGTCAGACCTGAATTCCCCAGGAACAAGGACCTCATTTGTCCTGCTGCAGACTTTGCCTACAGATCTTAATTTTGTAAGCCCTGCTGAAAGTTACTGGAGCTTTAATGAAGGCAATGAAAGGCCTTAACAATGACCAGAGGTATTTTTCCTTCTCTTCCTCTTCATGATGCCCGAAGACACTGAGAACCCTCCTTTCTTTTCGGCTGGCATCGGCATCCCTGTCTAACTCTGGGCCAGCCCAGGTGTTGAAAGTTCTGTGATTTGGGATGTCCAGGTACTGACTGCTCACATGGCCGACACTAGGGAGGAGCAGCTTCTCAGTGGAGAGCACTGCAAACAGGCAGCAAACTGTGGTAGGTGGAGGTCTGAAGATGTCTCTCAAAACTCCTGTCCCCTGGTTATTCAATCAAACACTAATCTAGGTAGTGCTGTGAAAGGACTTGGAAGAGACATTAAGGTTGCTAATCAGCTAGCTGTGACATTGAGTAATTCTCCTGGGTTGTCCAGGTGGGCTCCATGTAATCATATGAGCCCTTCTTAAAAGCAGAAGAAGAGGGCAGGAAAATTTCCAAGAATGAGAAGGGTTTAATGTGCCATTGCTGGCTCTAAGAGAGGGGGCCGTGTGCAATGACTGGAGAGGTTTCTAGGTGCTAGTAGGGCCTCTGGCTAACAGCCAGCCAAGAAACAGGAACTCCAGTCCTACAGCCTCAAAGAACTGGATGCTGGCTGCAGCTAGAATGAGGTCGGTTGCAGATTCTCCCCCAGATCCCCCAATAGGAAATGCAGCTCTTTGTCCCTTTCTTATCTTACCCAAGCTCCCTGGCCTGACTCAAAGGCCTGCTTTGACAAGAAAGGGACAGGAGTCAGGCCAGAGGGCTTCGGCTTAGAGACTCAAAAAGTAGAATAGTTTTGAGTGGCTTTGTGGTGAGGAGAGTGTGATTTTAGGTTGACTCTGATGCTGGTGAAGAAACAGGCAAGAGGGCATATTTTTATTTATTTATTTATTTTATTAAGGTATTATTGATATACATTCTTATGAATGTTTCACATGAAAAACTATGTGGTTACTACATTTACCCCTATTATCAAGTCCCCACCCATACCGCATTGCAGTCATTGTTATCGGTGTAGTAAGATGCCACAGATTCACTATTTGTCTTCTCTGTGCTACACTGTTTTCCCCGTGACCCCCCACACCATGTGTACTAAACATAACACCCCTCAATCCCCTTCTCCCTTCCTCCCCACCTGTCCTCCCACCCCCCTCCCCCTTGGTAACCACTAGTCCCTTCTTGGAGTCTCTGAGTCTGCTGCTATTTTGTTCCTTCAGTTTTGCTTCATTGTTATACTCCACAAATGAGGGAAATCATTTGACACTTGTCTTTCTCTGCCTGGCTTATTTCACTGAGCATAATATCCTCCAGCTCCATCCATATTATTGCAATGGTAGGATTAGTTTTTTTCTTACGGTTGAATAATATTCCATTGTGTATATGTACCACCTCTTCTTTATCCATTCATCTACTCATGGACACTTAGGTTGCCTCCATTTCTTGGCTGTTGTAAATAGTGCTGAAATAAACATAGGAGTGCATATGTCTCTGAATCTGAGAACTTGTATTCTTTGGGTAAATTCCAAGGAGTGGGATTCCCGGGTCAAATGGTATTTCTATTTTTAGTTTTTTTGTGGAACCAAGAGAGCATATTTGTAACTGGCTATGGGTTTCGTGAGATGCAGGCAGTAACGACTTGAGTAGTTCTGAGGGTGGTCCGGGTCCAGGAGGATGAATATCACCTGGCAACTCGTAGGAAAGCAAATTCTTGGTCCCCACCTCAGGGCTGCTAAATCGAAAAGTCTCCGGGTAATGGTAGGAATCTGTGGCTCATGAAGCCCTTCCAGTGACCCTAATGCTGGCTCGTGTTTGGGGACCACTAGGTGACACTAGCACAGACAGCCTGAACCTCGGCCGCCCATTAGCATCACCTGTGATGCCCTCAACATTGCCCCTGCCTGGATCCTACAGGAAACCAATTAGCTAAGCACATCTGAGACTGTGGGGACCTGAACGTTCACAACTTCTAACAGCACCACTAGTGACTCTGATGTATATTGAGAATTGCTTCTCCGTTGCCTGGCACATAATTGATGCTTGAGAACTGTTTCCTCACTGGATGGATGGTTAATAATATACTCTGAAAAATCCCGATGTTAGTGATTCAGCCCTAGAGGAGTAACCCCAAAGTTTGACCATATAGGGCCCCGAGGACCTGTTGAGGAGGGAGGTATCAGCCTTTTGGAACATCACAGCTAGCCTTGGTCCTGGTTGTCATCCTCCCTTCGAAGTTTTCTGATCTCACTCTGGCCTATTTATGTTTACCCAAAAGGGGTGGAGATGAGATGCAGGTGTAGCATGAAAGGCTACATTTATTTCTCCTTCTTACTTCATGTCTTCAGCTCTAAGATGTGGTGTGTAAATGGGTTCCTTTCTCACACACGGAGGAACCGTATAATGCCAGCTCCCCTGCTGCGCCTCTGAGCTTCCCTGTCATCTCACGGATGTGCAGCGCCAGCACGTCAGAGCAACTTTCCCTCTCGGGGGGATGCTTTCTCCACTAAGGTAAGCTGCCAGCAAGTGTGTGGTGGGTTGTTGTTTTTGTCGTTCCTATAGCCAGCTTTCTCCAGCAGGTGGATAACAGAGTTATCACAGTTCTCAATCTCCTGGAAAGGCAGGCCACAATGCACACCACTACCTCCCATCCGGCCCCACTAACTCAGGACGTTCAGCAGAGGAGCTCTCAAATCTGTACTTTCAATAGCACCCCGAGGAGCTGATGTCACCAGTCCCTGGGCGCTTGGGAATCATGCATCCTTGACATACTCTTTTCACAAAGTTGTGCTCTTTCTAGAAGAAAAGAAAAATATGTCTTAATTGGTCAGTGTTTAACCGGCTTTGGCAAAAAGTTTGCATCCATAAAGCTGCTTTATTTAGAATAAAAATTAAAGAATTGCAAATACCTCAGAGCAATTACAGTTCTTTCTTCTCATCTCCTCTTCTTTTCCATTAACCAGACGCCACTCTCGGCCGTTGGTAGGTTTCTCATCCTCATCTCTGATTTCCTGAGTTCTCCTCTCGCATCTGTTTGTCTTCATCACTAGTACATGAGCTAATTAGCTTCAAAGTCCTTCAAAGTTACAGCCTGTGTTGATGCTAATTTGGAAAACAAAGATAAGATCTACATACAACACTCTTCTCTTACCAATCATTGCCAAATATGAGACAAAATTATGAATCCATGTTGGCCAGAAGGTAACGTTGAGAATACGTTTGGACGGATGCTAACAAGGTGAGTCAACATCCTTGCTTCTTTTCCTGGAGGCTGAGGCTCGCAGCGGGGTAAGGGTTCTCCAGGCACGCAACCCAGCCTCCCAAATGCAGCCAAATGAACCTTTCTGCCCTTTCTTCAGGCTGAGTGGAGGTAAACAGACTCAAGGGCCAGAGAAGAGCAATCCATGTCCGTCTCCACGGTCAGATCCAAGGGACATCTAGTTGCTATCCATTGACCCTTGAGAATTACCTAGGATATTCTTAGAGGGTATTCTTAAAGTCTATATGCATTCTGGATCCCTGAGGAAAACAGTTGCAGGGTGAGGGGGTATCTGCACATGTGCTGGTGAGATCAAGCAGCAGACATCTACGTGTGGGAAAGTGAATCCAGCCATTCAGCGTGGCTGGGGTGGAAGCAGACACAGGCATGCTGAGCAGAGGCACCCTGGCCAGGCCTGCCTGCAGGTGTCAGTCTTGGCCACCTCATTGTCTTCTCCCCTGGAGGCACTGTGAGCATTGTGCCCTTGTGGTGCCAGCAGAGGAGGTGGATGGGAGAAACCTGACACCGGTGCAGCTGATGCAGCCTGGATCCTCTTGCCAGGCGTGGCTGGCCTCCCTCTCTGTCCCAGGCAGCATTAAGAAGATTGATTTCTGTTAGCCATCCATAATAGGAGGCTATAATGGCTGTGAGGGAGACACCTGGCTTGTGGACACTTTGTATGGGTGCCGGTCGCTTTGGGGGAGAGCACTAGACAGGGGGCCAGGTAAGGCTTGTCTAGCTTCTTGCTTTTCTGTTTTCTCTTCTCTTTCCTCCCCCTTCTCTCTGATTCTCCATTTTCTCCACTCTTTGCACTCCCCATTATCTGCCTCATGGTCTGAAAATGCTCCATGTGGAAGGGATTCAGAGCCACTTTTGGCTTTGGAGGCAGATGGCCTTTCACCTTGATTCTCCTTGGGCCCCTGCCAAGGTCACATGTGGGGGCTGGACCTCTGCAGCTGCACAGGGGAGGCCCCCTTGGCTTCCCCGCGACGTTCCAAGGTGACCCTCCGGCTCCCTGAGTGCAAGCATTTCTTCCCCAAGGCGGAGGAGGGAGTAGAGAGCTCGGTCATCTCGGGAATTTCAGGGTCCTAGGAGCTCAGGTTAACTGTGACTCAGTTTAAGCCCTTGGCAGCCTTTTGGGAGGAGGAAAGGGAGTTTGCCTTCTGGTAGCTGAAACCAGCTGTCTAGGCTGCTGCTACCAAGGCACTGTGGTCAGTGAACCTCTCCTGGGACAAGGTCTTCAGATCCCAAAGCATAGATGGCAGCTGGGGCCCTACTTTTACATACCCCAGGGTCTCCCAGAGGTGCCCAGACTCTTGCCAGCCCCGGCCTCCCGCCAGTGCCCATGCGCTCAGAGACAACAGGGCTGCAGGAGGCCATGGGCTGGCCGGGAGGAGAGCGACTGCGGCCCAATCCCACGCTGTAAGATCCTGCTTCTGTTTGCTGCCAGCAGCACTCAGGAGCCGAGCCAGAGAGCCGCTGTCACTTACAGGCGGGTGATCTGGGGGCTCCTTCCCGTGGGAGCCGGTCTCTCGTGGAGCAGGCCGTGCTCGCTCTGCACGACAGGCTGGGAGGGACCTGAGGAAGCCAATCAAGCCACTCTCTTAGCCCAGGAAAAGCGGCCCCCAAAGAATCCAGGTCTATTTTGAGCATTAAGTTCTAGTTGCTGCTGTTATTTATTAGCAGGTGGGGGTGGTTGAAAAGCCAAGTGCATCCCGCCCGGCTGCCCCCAGTCCCAGGAGTCACCATCTCCATGAACGCCGTATTTAAAATCATAACTCAGAACAAAGAGGGCTCTGCACAAGGGAACCCCGCCCATCTTTCCCACCTCATGCCCTGCAGCTTCAGCTCTTTGCCCCTCACGCATCAGGCTTCAGCCCCACTGCCCTCCCTCCTCTGACGCTTCTGTTCACTTCCCCTGATGAATGTCGGGCCCTCACAGATGCCCTCCCGTATGGCCCTGGGTGCTGTAGGCTCCTCCCCCCACCCGGTCACCCTCTGCCACGCCGTGTTTGCTCTCTGCGGGGTTCTTATGGCATCCTCTGAGATGATCTTACTTCTTGTATTTGTTTACTTTTTTCCGAGGAGGGTCTGTCCCTTCTATAATTTCACATCGGTGAGAACAGGGACCTGGTCTTGTCAGTTTCCCTGTGCCCAGTGTGGAGTACGCGCCTGACTAATAGCAGGAATGGGGAGCCTTGCCTCACGTCTGCCGCGGATTCCAGTGGGGGTGTTAAGCACCACCCTCTGGGCACCCTTCCCACTGCCATGCCCTGGGACATCATTTCCTAACTGACACCCCCCCCCCGCCCATTATGGGGTTGTGTTAGCTCACAAACTGGCTTCTGTACACAGAGGGCTTGGAGAGACCGAGGGGAGACAGACCTCTCCAGATTGGTAGGTGACAGCTTTAATAAGCAAGGGAACTTACATACAAGGCTTGTTTTGGGGCATCTATGACATGACTAGATATCTTCACCCACCACCTAAATCATAAAAGTTTATACAGAGGCCTTAATGGGTTCGGTCATGTATACTGTCCAGATGGTGTCAACAGCATCTTTCTCTCTCAAGGCTGCATCCTTGAAACGGCTCCCACTGTAGGAACAGTGGGCGGAACTTACATTCCAAGGACAGGCAACTGGCGGGGGACTGGCGAGGAGACTTCATTGCCCACGTGAGGCTTGCAGGTCAACCTTGAGCTCTTAATGACCTCCTCCAACAGGCAGATGTCACCTCTTGCTTCCTTCTCCAGGTTCTCTGGGTAGTACTGGTATCCACATTCCTGCTCCTTCCTTATGCTAAGTCACATAGCCAAGAACTGATACAAACAATTTACTCTCCGATTTAGCATGCAAACTTAAAATTTAATTCTTAAGTCAATATAATGGCATACTACAATACTAATGTAATAGAGAGGAAAATCACTTTATTAGTCAATAAATACCTTTTAAGGAGAGTGAGTTTTGTAAAATGAAAGATGCTTTTATTCCATTAAACCCCTTGATGCGCTCTTGTCCACATGGGCAGCCGAGTGCAGAGGCAGCCAGTGAGGGCGGCTGAAGGCCTGTGGAGAGCAGGGATGGGCAGTGTTGTCTCTGAGGCTGTTTGCATTTCTGCAAAGTAAATATGTCCTTCATCACTGCTGAACCCTCGGTGGTCGACCTCACACACCGACGGAGTGCGGGAGGTGAGTGCGTGTGTAAGGAGAGAGGACCCAAGTCTGTGTGGGTCAGGCTGGGGCCTAGTGGAGATGCTGTGAAAGTCAAGCATTATACTCACAAAGCAGAAACAGAACGTGGGGGCCAGAATAGAAAACTCCCATGTGCTGCCTATGTTCCCTCAGCTCTAGCACTTCAGGCCCAGTGGCTTGGCCTCTACCCGCCAGCTTTGGGGCCCAGGGGCTTTCCCTGGGGCCTTGGAGGGCTGCCCTGCCGGTAATCATGCAGCTGGAAGTGCTGTGGAGTTGATGCTCCCCACCCGGCAGCCCCAACCAGCGTCTGATGAGAATTGCTGCATAAATAAAGACCTCAGCTTCCTCGCCCCTTGGGTGGGGTAACTCTTAGGTCTGTGTTCTACACTGGCTTCCTGACTTTCCCCACAGGATTAATTCTCAGACACCCATGGCGGTGACTGGCTTGATAATGTGCTGTTATTGGCTGTCTCTCCCCCGCCGTCTTGTTTCCCGTTCACCGATCCGTGCTTCACTCCCCTTCTGTCCTAGCGAGGCCCCCGGAAGACGAGCCCGGAACAGGGTCTTGTTCTCACGGCTTAGTCACAGAGTGCTCTCAGGGGAGGGGAGGGGGGCTGTGGGCCGGGGCCGGGGAAGATGAGCAAGGCGCTGGTCTGGTCCTGGCTGGGGGCCGGCTTCGGTCTGACCGCCTGGGGTGCTCTGGGGCATAAAGAACGCCACAGAGTTGGTCCTCACTGGGATCAAGGGAACCTCCCTTTTGAATCCCCATTTCCTGAGGGCTTCCCTGAAGGCCAGGGCGGGCACGCATATCCTCCCGCCGAG
This sequence comes from Phataginus tricuspis, assembly GCA_029783875.1. NCBI lineage: Eukaryota > Metazoa > Chordata > Mammalia > Pholidota > Manidae > Phataginus > Phataginus tricuspis. The sequence goes on along the minus strand of JAQQAC010020790.1, from coordinate 24,195,513 downwards.
GCAGTGCCCATTTGCCAAAGGCAGTGCTCCAGAAAAGGGCTCTGCTGTGAGCCGTTGGTGGCCAGCACACACAGCTGGAGGCTGGGTGCACCAGTTAGCAAAGGGGAGCGTCCTGTGTACCTTCTTGCATTCTCATCGTCTCAGGGTCTGATTCTAGGGTATGGAATGAGAGATTTGCCTGGATCTCCAGGAGAAGGGAGACCCCAGACCTCTTGATAGTTTATCGACATTCCCATTTGTCCATTAGGTACTGGTGGCTATTTTGGGTAACTAGGGGGGAAGGGTTATTCAGAAAATAACCCCTTCTTTCTCCATCATTCTTCCTATGTAGAACGGTACCTCTTCTCCTGGAGTGACCTAGCATCTCTTTACCAGCCTTATGGTCATTCAGCTGTGGATATGGTCTTTTCTGCCTGTTCTAACCACTCTTCTTTGCATCAGGTCTTTGCAGTGAGCACTAACAGCTGAAAGGGCACAGATGCCAGGTGTTACTGACATGGCCAGTTGCTTCCTAAGCATACCACCTACCCACTCATTAGTCTGTGGGCAGAGATATCTGTGGTGGCATAGGCCTGGGTCTCTGACTCACCTCCTCTGCATGGTAGCCTGTTGGTGACCACCTTGGACTTTGCACTGGCACAGAAAGCTTAAAGATCTTAGCCCAACCCAGTTTCATTCTGTATTCTATGCTTCATTGCTTAAGAAACTAACCTAACCTTTATAGTCAGCATATAGAATAGATTTATACTAGAACAATGGGACTCCATCTTGTTGTTTACTTCTTTGCCATTTTCCCCGCCACAGCTTCCTGCCAGGTGTTCTCAATTAGGTCAGTTGCTCGCGTCAGTGACAACTGCGCATGTGCATCACTCGGTGTGAGATTGGACTCTGTAAGATCGCCTCATTATCATAATAGGCAACCAATCAGAGATTACCACACTACGCCACACCCGCTCCTCCTCTATATAAGCAGTGTTTGCTTCCTCAATAAACGGAGCTTGACAAAGAACTGCAGGCTCTCCGTGTCATTTTTTCTCATCCCATTTCATAGGTGGTCGCGGCTCCCCCGGGGTCTCCCACGTCTTAAGAGGTCCTCGCTGGCGAGGACAGTAGCCTGGCCTCTCTGGGATGCTCTGCACCACCCACCCACCTCTGTGGGGCCTCAATACCTGTCTAATCCTTGCCAACCCCTGGCCCTGTTTCCCATAGTTCCAGTGAGCAGCTGGTTGGGGTAGAAACATAGCACACCATACATTTTCTAAACCTTTTACTAAAAAGGTAAAAGAACAGGTGAAATTCATTTTAATATAACCCAACATAATGTATTAAAATTCTTATTCAATATAAAAACATGCAATCATTTCAATAAGTAATCAATATAAAAATGATCAATGAGCTTTTTAATATTTTTTCATACTAAATCTTTGAAAGCTGGTATAAGTTCCAGTATATTTTATACTGAAAGTACATTTCCGTTTGGATTAGGTACCTATCTAATGCTTAATGGTCACATGTGGTTAATGGGCATGACAGCCAACCTTGCCAATCTGTGGCTTATCTATTCATTCTTAGAAAAGCCAGCCATTCTGAATTCTAATTTTTCAAATAGAAGATTTCAGAAGACAAGAAGTGAAGACAGAAATGTAACCAGCATACTTTCTTTTGCATTACTGAGTCCTTGGCGGAGGTGTTAAAAAAGACACCCGTTTTGCACTGACCTCCTTGAAAAACACTTGTGGATTTTATCATTAATAAGTCCCCTTTGGTTCTAACTCTCCAATTAGTGATCAGCTAACAGTTTGTGATCCGGACTGTTTCCTGTTATAATGATGAGCATTTCATACCTTAGACTCTTTATGAAGAGCAAGATAAATTGCCTTCATTTCTTCTCCTTGATCAACCATATATAGCACTTCATAAAGAGAATCATCAGATTTTGCACTCTCAATTGCCTATTACCTGACTTTTGAGCAAGATCTATATTCACTTCATTGTTCAGATGGGTAAACCAAGGATTTGAGCAATTACTGCACTTGTCCCATTGACTCAGTTTTCAAAAAACGTTTAGAACCCAGAGTTTGCTTAATGGAGATACATGGAAATGGTTAGTATTGTGGTTTCTAAGTTTCACTTTTGGTAAAATTCAATCCTTAAAATGATTGGATTTTGTAAAAAAAGAACTTTGTTTCACTGCCGCATCCCATATTCATTGTATGCACTCAATAAATATTTTTGAGTAAATGGATGAGTTGTACCATCTCTTCATTTAGTTTTATTTAGGTGGTCATCTCTTCATTGGTTTTAAAACATTTCTAAGCTTAATATTTTAAAACAATAGTTCCTCATATAAACTTTTTTAAACAGCAAATTCTTTTTAGAGACAATTCAGAACAAATAAAAAATACACTCATACATGCACACACACACACACACACTCACTTTTGTTTTCTCTCGTTTGTTCTGCAACTTTCCTTTTCACAGAATGCTTGGTTTTGAAGATCTACTCACATTAAGCACAAATAGTTCCACATTGCTTGTTTTACTCTTGAATAATATTTAGTAGTACGGCTGGATCATAGTTTAGTCATTTCCTTAATTAATAGCATTCTCATTTTTTTTTCTATTTTAAAATTTGCTGCGCTGAACATCTCTGCACACTGCTTCCTTAGCTTTTTCTCTAGGTTAATGTTGAGCAGTGAAACTGCAGTTCATAGAAGTGCCCAATTTAAGATTTTTAAGATACTGCCAAAATGCCTTACAGGATAAAACTGCAATTTGTACTTTTACTGTCCATCTGCCCACGTCCATGTTTACATTTAATAGTAAAAAAAACCTTGTTTTACCAGCCTGTTGGGTGAAAAATTATAGTTCATTTTGAGGATGTAAACTTGTTATTGTAAGTATATACAAAATAATGAATATAATGTACATATTAACATATGCGTATAATCACATACAATCTATTAATACTTATCACTCAGCTGAATACTAGTATTGCCTTAGGAGCATCTTTTCAATAGTGCATCAGTAATTCATCATTTTTGCTTCTGTATATGAACATACCACGACTTATTTTTTTGTTCTACAATGATGCATATTTGAGCTGTTTCCCATTATTTCTATTATGAATTGTGCATCCATGAGCTTTTTGTGGATATATCTCCTGGTGCACATATGCAGAAGTGTTGCTAAGGCACACCTAGCTGTGAAATTGCTGAGTCCTAGGGGATAGTGGAGATTGCTAATTGTCCACCCAAATCCATTCTCCCCATCTTCACACGTGGTGTCCAGCTAGACATCTTTCCCAGCCTCCCCTTTAGTTAGGTTTGGCCACGTGACTAATTTTGCATCAATGGAACCTAAGTAGCTTTGCATTTTGCTACTTTGGGATCAGATCTTAAGGCAATGGGTATACCTCCTCCATGCTCTATTTTCTCTTCCTACCAGCCCAAACCCAAATGTAGTGATGACTCAGCTTCAGTTGGCAGAAAATGACAGAGTCCCAGGTAATGGCAAAGCAATGACTTAGAAAGAACTGGGTATACCTGAATGACCATGAAGATAAAAGTTGTTCCACTCATCAGAACAGTAAACTTTGGGACTGATACATGAGAGCAATCAATTCTTTACCTTTAAGCTATTTCATTGTTCATTTTTTTTTTGTAGCATCTTTATTATGGCAACCTGTACTTATTTTAATTACTACGTAAGGAAGCACATGTTAAACTTCATGAAGTAATGCCATACTCTTATTCAAAATAGTTGAACCAATTCACTCCCATTAGCAATGTGTGAAAGTTCCTATTGCTCTATATCCTACCAACACTAGCAATTGTCTGGCTTTATTATTATTGCCTGTTGGCTGATAAGAATAATATCTTGGTATTGTTCTCACTTGCAAATGAAATTGTGCATCTTTTCAGATATTGTTAGGTTGTTCATATTTCCTTTTATCTGAAATGTCTATTAAAATCTTTTGCCCTCTTTAATACTTGGATATTTTTTTATGTGGCCAAATACATATAACATAAAATTTGCATTCTAATTAATTTAAATGGACAATTCAGTGGCATTATGCTCACAATACTGTGCAACCATCAACACCATCTATTTCAACACCCTTTCATCATCCCAAACAGAAACTGTACCTATTAATAAAAAATTCCTCGTACCCTTTTCCCACAGCCCCTGGTAACCTCTGATCTACTTGCTGTCTTCGTATTCTACATATGTCATTTAAATCAAAGCTTATACTATTTCTCCTTTTGTGTCCAACTTAAAAATATGGAATACTTCATGAATTTGGATGTCATTTTTGCAAAGGGGCCATACTAATCTCTGTAGGGTTCAACTGAATTGCTTTGAGGTCAGATAATGCGATCCATATGACAAATTATTTGGTTTTGGTTGAGACTTACTTTCTTGCCTGGAGAGTAGTCCAATTTTGCAATAGTTCTACTTGAGAATGTGCAATCATTAGTGATTGGGTGGGGTTCTTTATACCTCCACTAAATTAAGGTGGGTAGTTTTATTGTTCTAGTCTTCCACTTACTTACCAATTTTCATCTGCTTGACCTATAAATAACCAAATGAGGTATACAAAAACTTTCCTCTTTAATGATAGACTTGATGATTTCTCCTTTGAATTCTGCCTTTTCTTCTTTGTATAATTTGAGGTTATGCCTCAGGTGCATAGAAATTTAGAATTTATATGTCTTCCTAAAAAATTATTCCTTTTGTTATTGTGTAGTGTTTCTTTTATTGCTAATAATTCTTTTTTCTTAATGTTTAGTTTTATGGTATTAATCTAGCTATACCAGATTTTTTAAATTAATATTTTCCTCATATGTCTTTCTTATCCATTTACTTTGAAAATATGTGAGTCCTTAGGTTTTCAGTGTGTTTCTTCCAATGTATATACTGGATTTTCTTAACCAATCTGATGGTTTGTCTTTTAAAATAATGAATTTATTTCATTTATATTTATTGTGTTACTAATACATTTATTGGTATTACTAGTATATATGGATTTATTTCCATCATCTTATTTTTTGCTGTATGTGTGCTGTTTTTCTTTATTTTTTCTCTTGGCCTACTTTTCATTGTATTGATTAAGTTTCATTATTCTCCCTTCCTCCTACTGCTTATCTGGAAATGGTTGCCCTTAACATATTAAAGCATGGTTGACTTCATAACATCTAAAACTACCTAATATATTTACCTGTCTCCAAAATGGTACCAGCATTTTAGAAAACGTTTGGCCTTTTAATTCCTTAGATGCAGTGTTCTTATTCAGTATTTTAGTGTGATACTGTTTTTATAAACCCCAAAGATTTACCTGCATGTTTACCAGTTCCTTTATTCATTATTGTTTCTTTCATCTTTCTTTGCTCTTCTGAGTTAATTTCCCTTATTCAGAAACTGTTTCTTTTAGTAGATCTCAGAGATAGTATTTTGGTGGGAAATTCTTTAGTCTTGCATGAAATGTCTTTATTTTGCTTTCAGTCTTGAAACAAATTTAGCTGGATATAGATTTTAGGTTATGTAGTTTCAGGTTAATAGTTATTTTCTTTCTGTGCTTAACATTCTGCTGCTTAGAAGACTAATTGTCATTTCTTACAAGTAACGTTTCATTCCTCTGATTACTTGTAAGAATTTTTCTGTCTTTGGTGTCATGAAATTTCATTATGAATCTGAATAATTCATTGCCTTCATCTGTTCTGGGAATTTATCTGCCATTTTCTCTTAATATTGCTTATCCCCCCACCTCTGCTTCTTTCTGTTATTTCCTCTTAGTATTTAAAAAATATATAGGCTTTTTTGCTTCATACGTATTTCTCAACCTCTTTTAATGTTTTATATCTCTTTACTTTTCTGTTGCATTATAGTTAATTTTCTCAGATTTAACTTGAAGTTCAGTAACCTCTCAGGTATATTTAACCTCTAAACCCATTTGCTTTGCTTAGTTTTTAATTTCCTTTTCTATGTGGTTCTTTATCAAAGTTATAGATTCTATTTCTACAGTGTCTTATTATTTTAAATATTGATATTTAAGAGACTTTCTCTGATAGTTCTATTATATGAAGGGTCTACTCCTGTCTGTTTTGTCTGCTGAATTTTGTTCATGGTAGATTATTTATGTTCTAGATTTTGGATTGTGAGTTCATGTTTGGCAGGGCTTTATCTGTGGAAATCTTACATAAGGTGTGTTTTTGCACTTCCTTCTACCCATCTATTTATAGCTAATTTTTTTCAATTGAGTTCTTGGCTTAGGAGATCTGAGATCAAGTCAGTATAAATTTGAACTCAAACCCATGTAAATGAGGGCCTACGATAAGAATTCTGAGGGGAGATCATTTATTCTCACACCCTGAGTCCAGGCTGAGACTCAAGTTTTCTTTTTCTCCTCTACGACAGTGGGTAAACTTTTCTCTCAGTCATTCTTTCAATGAAGGCGCTGCAATTTGAGGCCTCAGCTTTATGCAGGGGTCTCCATTCCAAGTATCTGTCTTGGACTCATTTGAAGCCTTGTTTCCAATTGATCTACATTAAAATATAGACCATTAGGTTTTCCAGGCCGGGGATTAATCCTTATACACACTGCAGTATAAGCTCCCACACTTAACCATTCTGGATTTTAGAACTTTGTTTCCTTGAGCACTTCTTTGTTTCCGGGCTTTTGGGGACACTTCTTATGGGCAGTGCAATATATAGAAAACAAGCTATTTTCCATATCACTGAGTTTTTCTAGATGTATTTAGCAAGAGTTTAGCATGTTAACCTGTAATACTACCACAATGAAAGTTATTTTTTTACTATTTAATTATTTCTCCCTTTGTGTTAGGTATTATATGTAATGATATTATTTTTTAGCCAGAGTCTTTCTAATCAAGATTCCATTCATTCACATTTACTGTTGGAAATGATTTATGTCTTTTCTTAGAAATGCTTACTGTTTAAACACATAACTTCCCTTCTGTTTATTTAATTCTTTTTCATTTCCTTTTTTTAAACCATATGGGTTGTATTTTGTTTTTATGTTCGCCAGTATTTTCAAAAGCATGTATAGTTCTTTAAAGTATATTTGTGAAAACTTTTAACTAATTAAAACTGTTTTTAAACAACCTATAACTATTTTAAACCACTTTCAGTATTTGTAGGAGTCAAATATTACAAAAAAAAAAAGCTTCCTATGTGGACAAGGAATTTCACATAGCTCTGCTCACCCTCCTTATACTCCCCTTCTCTTTGGTCTTAATATAATTTCAGCTATGACATTTAAGTTTTCATAATTAGAGTTTTAACAACATGTACATTCTTTCTTGGGACTAGTTTTGACATTTTAATTCAGTTTAAAAGCAGTTTACAAACATTTAGACTTCTATTTTAATTAATTTTATTGCTTACCACAAAACCTCATTTTTTTGTCATTGGAATACATTTTCAAGTAATTTTTTTCTAAACTGTTACAAATTTTCTGAGACCTGAAAATGTCTTGCTTTCAGCCTACTGGAAATATATTCTTTTGTGTCATAAATTTCCCCTCATAAAACTCTATAGCTCTGGTTCCATTTTCTTTTGAATAAGTGTTAGGAAGTTAACTGTAGGCAATCTGTTTTTCTATGTGCCTATTTCTGTGTACTCTTGGATAGATGTAATTTCTTTAAAATATTCATACGGTTCAAAAACATTGCCTAGATATGACTATTATGTCTTTATTCAGCTAAGAAAAGCTCTTTCATAGTTTTGTTATTACTTTTGTACTGCTACCTCTTTTAGGAACTCTAAACTCTTACAAATGCATCTAGGGACTCTTTCAGGACCCCAGCCCCTGGCAAGCATGACACAATTTTATGTATGTTATGTCTCCATTTCCTGTTTTTCATATGTTTTGTATTGTCTCTCAATGTTTTCCCTTTTCTGTCTATTTTATATGCATTCTTGGTAAGGTTCTCCAGTTTGTCTGCCACACCATCCATTCAATGTTCAGCAGCCACGGACCTGCTCTTTACGGCCACATCAGTATGGAGTTTCGCTCTGACACTGCATTTCTGTTTCCTTAAAACCCTTCTCTATCACTTTCCTCTCCTTTCTCTCATTCTGCTGCCTTTCCTGATTAACCTGTTTTCTTGTCAGCTTGTTCCTTTTCCATGGAGTTTGTCTTCATGCATGCCAAGAAGCTTCCTGGAAATGCCTCTTAACTCTGCAGAGCATCATTTTCAAAAAAGATGTCCACCTTCTGGGTCTTGGTGGTACTGTTTCTTGTCTTTATTCTGCAGTGTTCTCACAGGCCCCTGGGCTGACTTGAACCCTCTTTACCCCTCAGGGAGAGACTCAGTGCTTGCTGTTTTCTGCTTGGCAGGGTGAGCAGACTGGTCTTGGGCTCTCCTATCTCTCTGCTTGCTTGTTGGTTGAATCACCTTTTTAGGCCTACCCGGAGGGCCAGCCAGTGTTTAACTGCCTGTTGCCAACAGGCTTCGTCTAGTGTCCACCTGCTCTTCTGAGGTGGCATCTTTCTGATTCCCTGGTGCTCTGACCTGATGTGTCACAGGAAAATCTACACTCCTGAATCCTATAGTTATTAGGGTGCCTGTTGCACCCCCTAGCCCATTCTTCACCTCCAGAGTGCACTGGGTCTTTATCAGCCTGCCTGTCTGCCCAACTATCTTGCTCATTTTTAGGCTCTTCCTGAGTATACGAAGACCTACACTCAGGAGGGGAAGGGGAGGGAAGGGATGACCAGGGGAAACTGTTTTTCATTTGTTTGGAAGATGAAGCAACAGTGGTAATGGGCCTTTACTCTGGTTAGTAGAGATCCTGGTGTCTGAGTCAGGTCTTGACAGAAAGAAATTACAACATATCTTCCTATTTATTTCCTCAAAGCAGGCTCTTTATAGAAGATGTCTTGGCACATGTCTTGGGTGTGATTGATAGGTTTTTCTCCATCCAGCTTCATCTGCCTTGTAAGTAAGTATTGTCACTTCCTTCCACATCCTGGCAATTAGGTTGTCTGTCAGTGTTCATCCACCTTGTTAGGGTGAGTCTTCGTATTTGTATTTGCTGGGATATCTTCTGGAGAGACAAGGAGAGGCTTGTTGGGAGCCTCGAGCTAGAGGCCATTTTGTATAGTAAGTCCCACAATGCATTTCATTGTCTGTCTTCCTTGGAAGACCATGAGATCCTTAAAGGGATGGGCTGGGTCACAGACATCACTCGGTCTCCAGCACCTTGCAGGCAACTGGCACAGAACTGCTGCTCAAAAAATGTTTAAAGAACAAAAGAGGGAGAGGAAGCATTTTGTTATGCGTCTATTATCCATTGTTAAAATTTTTTAAATGACTCATAAATGGTCCACTTGCTGCTCCAAAAATAATTAATGAAAATATGTCTTGCCACTTAAGAATCTAATTAAAGGTAGTTGAGGTCATGGAGTGTATAACTAAACCTTTCATTTACGCACCTAAGTAATATTTAAAAAGAAAAAGATGGGATAAGGAGGCAACTTAAAATTTTCTCAAGTACAAGACACCCATATGATCATTCTCAGGATGGTTACTATTTGTGTACACTCTCTACCACTAAGTAGGATGAAGAAAACAGGATTAAACTATAACGAATGGGATGTAAGCAAAAACTTTCTAATAGGGCAGCTTCATAATGTGTAGAATTATCAAAGGAAGCTGTGTAATTGCTTTCACTAGAAATCCTTTCCAACCTTTTACACACAAAACTGCTTAGAGGTGGGGAGAACTGGTTGACTACCCCAAAACTTTCCAGCCAGAGTGCTCTGAGCCTTAGCAAAAGGGTCAAGTCACCCTTGGGTGCCTGAAAGCCCTCAGTTGCTGGCTTGGAGGCAAGCATCTGTCACTCAGAAAGGAGTGATTTAGTGATATCAAATAGCTGGGTGATTAATCAAGAAAACAAGTGAGCATTTGACATCAGAGAGGAAAAAAATAGCCAAGGAGAAGCTCTAGGGGAAATGGTTACCCAGGCTTGGATTCTCAGGCCAACGGTGCTTTAGGGATATTTACAAATCATAACCCATTGCAAGAGAGAGATCAATCTTCTGAATAGCTAAATTAATATTTAGCTTGCTCAAGAAAAGTCAATCCCCTGCGTTATTAGGGAAATTAGCAGAAGTCCTAAACTGACACTATTCTTAACTTGAAACGTCAGCGTGCTCTGCACGTCATCAATACGGTTCTCATACCTCCTGAGTCAATGTGCCCCATCCTCGCCCCGCCCGACTCCTCTGATCCCTCTTACTTTTTCCCTGCCTCCTTCTCTTCTTGCTAAGATCCCTCCCTTCAGAGAAAGCCTGACATAGATGTCCAGAAGAACAAAAAGCTTCTGAAACAGGGGTGAAGTCTGAAGCTCCATCCCCTGACCACGCTTGTACTTTCCCACTTGGGTGTCCCCTGAGGTGGCCTCAGAGCACAGTTTTAAAATCCTAGACAAGAACAGAGACCCCCATGGTCACACTGCAGGCCCACCTCATCCCTACGGACTCAAAGTCCTCAGGGGTGGGGCTGGGGATCAGAAGACACTAAGTTGGTAATTTCGTGTTATTTGCCTGGCACAGGTTGAAAGATCCTGGCAGAGCTCGCCTTGAGCTCTCTGGCCACGTGTTCTCCACGGTCCTTCCTGGAGGGGGTCTTGCTGTTGGATAACAGGCAGTTCTGTCTCCAGTGAGGTCTAGAAAAGCCACTCAGTATCCATGCAAAGAGAAGTAGCATGAGACTGGGTCACAGAGACACCAAGCCTGCTGGGAGAAGTGGGGTTTGGCTAGAAGTAGAGGGCAGGGAGTTCATTCCATTTCAGTTTTGCATGTAAATGTCCAGTGCAGTGCTTGTGTGCTCAACAAACATGAGCCACTCCCCTATGGCCACCTTGCTTTATTCTCCAGGCCTTCTCACCACCTGATATGCTGTTGCCTCTGTTGTCACCCTTCTCCACAGCACTGTAAGCTCTCTCAGGTCAGGGCCCATGTCTACTCCATTGCCTAGAGCAGAGTCTGTCTGGCTCACTGTTGCTACTCAAGTATTTGTGGAATAAGGGGGTGAGTGCATGACTGGCCAGGTGCAAGGAAAGCAGAGCCTGGGGGTGGGTGTGGGGGCAGCAAGGGGATCAAGCTGGCTGTGCAGCCCATGCCTAGAGGGAGGCTGGCAGAATCTGAGCTGAGAAGGCAGGTTGCAGGGGGCTTGTGGAGAGATCTGGATGCTACGTCAGAATGGCTGGTCTTTCTTTACCAGACAGTGAGGAGCCGCTAGGTGTTTGTGCTGGGAGGAGATAAGATCAAGCTTGGCTTGTGAAAGATTAGTTTGGCAGCAGAGTGCAGAGCGATTAGAGTGGGGAGAGGCCAGAAGCTGGGCAACCACTTAGAAACTCTTCACTTGTCCGGGGAAGGAAGGCAGTATGGGCTGGAACTGGGACAGGTCATGGACTCGGGACAAGGGCAGTGGGAGAGACATGTGACAGAGGGGGACTTTGCCCAGTGTGCCTCTCAAAAGACTGATGAAGGAGAGAGAAGAGTCTGAGACTCACCCGTCCATCCATGAGGGGAGGGCTGGAGGTGGATGAGCAGGTAGTGACGAGGAATCGTCCATAGACTTGGGGAACAGTTACAAGAGCACAGCTTGGGGGGAACCTCTTTTGAGAGTTGAAGAGGTAACAGTAAGAAGTGTTAAGACAGGTGAGAGAAAAATGGGGACCTTGGAAACTGAAGCAAGAGCTCTGGGTCAACTGCTGGTGAGGGTCCAGGAGGATGATGGGTAACTGGGAGTGAGTCATTCCCAGGGTGACAGCTCCAGAGATGTTGGGACAGTTGGCGGTGTGTTGGGGCAGAGGGCAGCTGGCATGGCGTTGAGGAAGATGGTGAGGGAGTAGAGAGAGGCCAGTGGGATGTTCCCTTCAGCAGGGTGGGGTGGAGGGGCAGGGAGAGGGGGGCAGGCTGCGGCAGAGCAGGGGAAGCCAAGCAGTGACAGCATGGGGACACACATCTGGCTGTGACCGAGCGGGAGTCATCCCAGCAAAGGAGACATTTAACATAAGAATGGGAAACTGATTTAGCAAAGCTCAGGAAGACAGAGAGCAGGGAAAGGGTCGTGGCATCTGCTCTCATGTAACTCATTAACAACCATGGGAACGGCATGGTGGGGAAAAGGCACCTGCCGGTGCTGGCTGTTAGGGGGGCAATGGAAAAAGGTTCTCCCTGACTCTGTAAGGCCGGCCCATTACCGGGTGGTTGGGAGGGGTGGGGAAGGAGCTCCCGTCTCCAGCATAACATTACTGCTGCAAGGCCATCTTGACTTAGAACACTCAGGCTATCTCCAGAGTCAGGAAAAGAGAGCCGAGCTGTGGGAGCTGAGCCTGGGAGAATGGTTCCTTTCTCCAGTGCCTGGCCGCCTGTTACTGCCCATGCAAATCCTTGCAAGCTTTGCTCAGTGCCTCCCGCAGTTAGGGTGCTTCCTCTGTGCTTCAGCTTGCATAGCCTTCTTCTGTGGTACTGCATTCTCTGCTTTGTGTAACCAGATGTGTATATCTCTCCCACCTCTTCTGGGGTCAGGGCCCTCTGTGGATGCTCACAGAACGCACTGGAAAGTGAGAAATAAAGGCAGCCAGAGACTTCTGGAGGATAGCAGCAGGAGCGAGTTGGACAAGAAGCATATCCGGAGTCCTGCACACACTTGCAGCCGCTGCCCACAGATTCTCTGAGCCTCATTCATTCATTCATCAGACATATACCATCACCCTCATCTGCCAGGTGCTGTTCTAGGCACTGGGTATTCGGTAGTGAAAAATGCCCACGAATCCCAAGAATGCAGACCCCATTCTTATAAGGGGAGACCCACAATAAACAAAATTGATTAATACAAACCACACTGTGTTAGAAGGTGAGTGTTAAGGGTGGGAAGGATAGGGTGTGTCATGGGGGTTGCACTAAATAGGGTAATCAACGTAAGTCTCACTGAGAAGACGAAAGAAGACAAATCTGATTATTTAAAGCCCACCCAGTCCTGTTCGGCTAAAGGGTAAAGGGCCTCAACCGGCTCCTTCGCCAGGCTCCCTAGCTCCAGGGCGTGGGGAGCTGGGGCTGCGGGTGCGGTTCTCCGAGAGCACCGCGAGAGGGAGCCCGGCCCCCTCCTAGCGCCTTCCCAGCCCTCCCGCACAGCCTTGCAAGCAAAAGTTTTTCTTAAACTAACAATGCCAGTGTGAGGAGGTGCTCGCGACTGATTGGACGGGGGAATTTTGCAGGTTTGATTCCTTGATTGGACAGGAGGTGTTAGGGGTGGGGAGAGAGTTGATGGTGGGGGATCCCGCTCCCTCCCGCGTCAGTCTGGCCGGCTCCGTCCTCTCGTAGGCTCTTCAGTAGCTCGCAATGTGACACCGGGACGCACACGCACTCGCGCGCTCTCCCCAGCTCGCACTCCCTCGCCCTCTCTGTCTCTCGCACACACACACGCACGCACACACCCACCTCTCCCATAAACACACACACACACATGCACACCCACACCCACGCGCGCCCGCACCGCCCCACGCGCGCACACTCCCGCCCACGCCCACGCCGCGCTCCGGGGAGTCCGGTCCCAGCTAGAGCGCGAAAGGATACGGAGAAACCACCGGCGGGGAGTGCAGCGGCGCCCCGGGACGCGGCGCCCTCCCCGCGTTGCCGCCTCGGCTCGGGATCGGCCTGGGGGCCGCCGGCCGGCGATGGCCCGGGATTGCTTGCTGCTGCTCCTTCTGGCATCCGCAGTGGCCGCGATGGAAGGTAACGTACCCTCCGCGGAGCAAGTTGGCGGCTGGCGGCTGTATCCCCGGGGCTTCTCTGGCTGCTTCGCGTAGCCCGAACCCCGCGACCCCAGCAAGGCTGTTGGGGAGCCTCGGCCACGGCCGAGAGCGGGACTGGGGCGGCACCCACCGGCGCGCCCGCCCCCCGGCTGGCTCTCGGCGCCCGCAGCTGGTTGGCGGCGCTCTCCGGCAGCCAGGGTCTCCCGCAGCCTGGGCTTGGGAGAGCGCGGAGCCCGCTGCATTGCGGTGCAATTTCATACGGCCGGACGGAGCTGGGCGTTGGGGACGAAGGGTAGCCTCCGGCCAGCCCGCCCCTGGAGCGCGGGCTTCTGTGCACTCCCTATCCCGGCACGGTTGCGTTCAGGCGGCCGCGCGCCACCGCTCCTTTTCCTCCGCTCGGGCTCCAGCGGCTCCTGGACTGTGGGCTCGGCGGGCCGGCTCTCGCGCGGGGTGGAGACGCTCTGCCCTGGTGCCCTGCAAGTGGCCGCCGAAGGAGAGGGGCTTGAGTTCCCTGAGTACCCTCGGGTGGCCGCTGGCGGTCCGGGGACGTGAGGGGCTGCACCTTTAACGGGCCATAGAAGGGAGGCGGACACCTTTGTCGGCCCCTGAGCTGGGAAAGGGTGGGGTGGGTGGTCGGTCCTGCTGAAACTCGCCCAAACACCCCCGTCGCCTCGGGAGGGAAGCCTTGGCGGCCGGGAGCCGACGGGCAGCAACGCTCTCCCAGCTACAGCTTGGCTGTGCCTCCGGCGGTGGCCGGGCAAGCGCGCTCCGCGGGCACCGCGCCTGGCGCAGCAGGGAGCTCCCCGCTCCGCGGCGCCCGCGAATCCCTGTGGGAAATCCCTGCCCCGCTCCCCGCCTCCCGCCCTCTTCCCCGCCCCCAGTCCTCGCAACCCGGCCCTAGAGCGGAGTAGAGTTGCCGGGATCGAAACAACTCTTGGGAGTGATGCGCCGCGGCATCCCGGAGCGCACTCCCACTTCCCTGGGTCGGGCTACGAAGGACGCAGCTCCTGGCGCCGCGCCGCGTTCCACGCTGAACCGCAGTTCTCACTAAACTGCTACAGGTTGCTCAGAGGATCCCTTCCACACACACACACACACACACACACACACACACCCCTACCAAAAAAACCCCAACGTTCAGCGCTCCGGGCCCCTCCGGATAGCGCTGTCCTTCTCCAAAGGAAGCGGGGACATTCGGGGCTCAGAGGCGGGGCCGATACCCTCACCTTGTGGTGAGGACACCATATCCCGCGTTCGTTCTGGTGGAGGCGCAGGGATGAGGTGATTAATGCCCAGAAAGCTCTCGCTTGCTTTTATAAAGGTGTTTTTTTGTCTGCCCATGCTTCCCGTGCCGTTTCCGGCTGCTGGTCTTTGTGCGGAGGGGTCGCATTTTGGAACGCGCAGGGACTGAACAAGTGGAGCGCGGTCAGCACCCCGGGCAGAGATGGTTGGGTCTGACTTACTGAGGGCCCAGTGCGGGAGCAGTTAGAAATAGGACACGCGAGGCGCCGTGCGCTTACAAACTGGTCAGGACAACCTGGGTGAGCGAGATTCTGCAACCGGCGAGGCGACACTGGACTTTCAGCACTGAGACCGCGTCCTGCCCGCAGCTCTCCGCGCCCGCCGGTGGGTCTCGGGCTGGGCCTCGGAGGGCAGAGAGGTTCCCTTTGGAAGCCTGGGAGCCTAGCCTCGGCATTGGGTCTCCATGGATGAAGGAGGGCACATAAATGCAAGCGAAATTGTTTGGGGAGCAAATGTGTGGGGACACACCAGGCGTCTGGATGCGTGCGGTCTCCTCACTAGACCCCTTCTTGACTAGCTCACACTGTCTTCAAGGCTGAAGATGCCCGAGGGAGGGAGTGTGCCTATCGTTGTGCCGGCTTCAAGGCCTGCGTACACCCAGGTCATCTGGGGGCGGCCCGCGTTGGGAGATCTGCGGCCCTTCTCTCCACGCAGCTAAGAAACTTTACCAGTAGCTTGATGAAAGCACGCGACTGCCTGGGCTGAACATCTTTCCAGCAAGGGTTAAAAGAAACACCACATTCAGCAGAATATTAAAGCAGCACCATGGTCCCTGCTCAGTGCTTAGGGATAGTACACACCATTCACTCCTGTCTCTCCTCGAATGAACACAGGCAGGCTCATTTTCTACGGAGCCGCCTTCTCGCCTGCCTGGCTGGGCTGGAGCCAGCATCATTCGTTTTGCGATGAGTGAGGAATAATTATCAGAAAAGTGGATCAATGAGCTGCCGATGCAGACAGCAGATCCCTCCCAAACTCAGCTGTGGCCAGGGGGCGCCTCTCCCTGATGATCTGGCAACTTCTGTGTCTGTCTTCTTTCCTGCGGGGATCTCTGCTGGCATTTCAGTGGGGCCTCCTCGCCCAGGGCAGGTGGCCCAAGACCAGGCAGGTCCTCAGGCAGACCAGAACAGGGACAAAGAGACAGCAGCCACCACGGGCCAGAGGCAGGCAGGGCCTTATGAGGCCTCTGCCTGGGTGGGAGGAAGGAGGAAAGGGGCCGGGAAACCTGGGGTGAGGGAAACCCACACTAATAGGGCACCCCTCCCCTCCTCTGCCTTTCCCTTGTCATTTCCAGCCGGCGGCTCTGCTCTCTGGGGAGAGGATGGCACTGCAGGAAAAAGGCCCTCTGGGGCTTTTTAATCTATTTTCAGAGGGGCGCAGGGCGGGCTGGGACGGGGCCTTCTGCACGCAGAGCCAGGCCTCCTTCCTCAGGGTCCAGACCACCACCCGCCTCTTCAAGCCCATGTCTTTCCCCACGGGGTCTGAGAGCCTGTATGGAGGGAAGGCAACCACCTACATTAGCTGGGCTGCCCTTTGACCTGTGGCCTTCCGGACAGGGTCTGAATACCCAGGCTCCTCTAGGTGTTTCTGCAGCAGTAGGGACATGGTGGGATGGCAGCAGACACCCCTCCCTCAGAGTGGAGTGTCCCTGGGCTAAGCACCTTGGTCCTTGCAGGAGGCAGCAATCTGGAAGGACAGCTCACAGCATCTTCCCAGCCTCACCCCCATGGTCCAGGAATGACCTTTTACCTGCATATGGTCTCCGTGTTGGGACACTGGGTGACCAGAGCACCCCCAGGGAGATCTTGATAGGCAAGCTCAGGACTTTACTCAAAGGTCTTTGGTGTGGTCTAGAGTGAAGTCCAGAGCTTGCCACTCTCGATTGTGCACGTGTTTGATTTGGTGGTAGATTTCTCAGGGATTAATAAATAGTGGGTTCTCAGTAGGAACTGCTGGTGCATGACTATACACCTGAGTTACTATACCCTTTTGTGGTGTACACCACCTTGAAATTCAAGGGCACTGAATTCCACTGTATATAGTTAAGTTTTTATTACAGGTTTATGGTGAAAACCCCCCAACCTCAGCCCATGTGTCTACAACAGGCCACCTCACCAGGCAGTGACTGGCTGTTTCTGCATTTTCTGTTAATATTTGTTTGCTGTGTGTACATCTGTTCTGGATATCCAAGAGTGTGCATGAGGCTATAAGCAGTAGCAGGCGCCAGAGATTTAAAAAAAATGTCTAGGAGAGAAAAGTAAATTTGAGAAAATTCGATCTATCTATTAACTGATTTTACTTTCTGTGCATTGTGAAAGGTAGCTATTACTTAGTGTTTGTGGAAGACCCCCTCAAGCCGGTGATTGGAATGCTGGTAAGGTAGGTAACGCAGCTCTTGACAATTGCTTGAGAAAAGTCTTGGCAGAGTAAACAACTGCAGAGGCCTCAGCCGTGTCTGCACGGCCCCAGCCCCAACCTTCTGGCTTGGTAGAGCAGTACTGCCAGTAGCTGGTGTTGCCCAGAAGCATGGGGAAGGCCTGCCGGGTCACAGAGGAGCCTCTCCCTTTGTTGGGTCCTCAACAGAGGATCTCCTTCCTTTTGGTGATCTGGGCAGGCCCGACCCCTCAGAGCCCCTACCCTCACTCTTCCCAAAGAGGGGTCCTAATTACCAACATGTGTTTTGGGGAAGGCCCAGCAGGCAGAGGCATGATATAGCATTAAAAAAATTTTTTACCCATGAAGAAGTGACCTTTGTTAAAGCAAATTGGACCAAAGAAGGAGGGCGGTGCCAGAGACCACATGACATCACCATGACTCCTTTCTTTGTATCTACTGTGTGGATTCCTCTCCCACCCCCTGCCTCAATTTATCAGAAATGACCAATTCTCTAGTTGGTTGACTGAATTTCATAAGCTCAGGGCAGTGGAAGACATTTGCTGGGTCAGGAATGAGGTCTGGCCACGGTGATGAGGCTGGAGTCCGTGCGGGGTGGGGACAGATGGCTGGCCCATGAAGCCCATGAAGCCAGAACACTCCACCTGGCTTCTTCACCTCCCAACTCTTATTACTTGGGGAAAATCACTCAGTCTATAAGAACAGTGTCTTTCTGTGTACAGCGAGTCATGATGCCCTGCCCGGTGGGTTATGAGGATATACCTGTACTAGTTTAAGAAAAGATGCTGTGGGGTCAAAGACACGTTCATATTATGAAATTGAAACAATTGTCTACAGCTATTCCCTAAGAGCTCTTAGTAATGCCAAGATTCAGAAGCATGGCATTTTCAAGGGTAGGCAGAATGGAGGAAATTTTGAAAGCCCAAAGAGGGAGGGGGGTATCATCTCAGGCAGTGTGGTTCTCAGGCTTCAGGAAGCTTCTTGCTATAGACTCCTGAGCTCTAGCCCCAAAAGTTCAGCAGGTCTGGATAGAACCTGAATATCTGCATTCTGATCTCCCAGAAATCCTGATGTAGGTGCTTCCTAGAAACACTGCCCAGGGGAATGGCTTTAAACTACGCTGCAGTCAGAAATCCTGGGCAAGTCTTGCTCCGTTTTGCACTTACCGAGTCAGAATGGCCTGGGCACCTGCATTTTTAACAAAGGGCCCCAGTGATTCAGATGCAGGCAGCCTGGTACCAGTATATTTGGGAACTGTTGGTAATAGCTAACAGTTAATAGAAGATGTTGTTCCAGGGGCTTCACATAAGTTAATTCACTTAATCTTTGTGACAACCCTATCAGGTAGGGGATATCATCAAGCTTCCTCTCCCCCTGTCCAGATGAGAACACTGAGGTACAGAGTAGGTAAGTAATTTAATAAGGTCACATAGCTAGTAAGTGGCCGGTGCATTTGAACCCAGGTGGTCAGGTCCTGGAGTCTATGTTCTTAACCCCTCTCCCTTACTGCACCACTTCTGTGGGCTTCGCATGAAGAAAGGGTCAGATAGCTGAATGCACAGATGGGAAGAATTCTGGTGCTGATTCAGCTGCTGGGCCTCGGGTACTTCACTGATTACTGAGGACTCCATGTTTCTGTGGTGCTGGGAGAAGAGGTGAGCAAAACGTTCAGATCATCTCAGTGCCCCAGCTTGAGCACCAGTTTCTCTGTAACTTCCTTCTTGCCCCTTCTTCTCACCTCCCACCCTTACTCGCACACTGCACACACACGGACAGGGTAGGGAACCTGCAACTCAGCACGGCTTCTGGTAAGGAAGCTCTATAGAGGGGCTGGGAGCATCTTTGCTCCTCTAATAGCTCTGACTAGCTCTCCCAGGGAAGAAATAATAGGATAAGTGCTCTCAAAGGAAAGGGTCCAGGGCACTCTGTGCATCCTGGGGACAGTGAAAGGGCCACACAGGACCCTGACCTGTTCCCACCTGACCATCTGAAGCACATCCTTGCACCTGGATTCTAGGAGCCTGCGTTCCTTGGAAGAGCTCCCTTTATGTTTCTTCTGTGCTAGCCACTTTAGCAACCTGAATATTGCTATCAGATTTCCATGTCTCCAAAGGTGGTGGAGAAACAGTGCATTGGATGTCTGCCCTTCTGAGGAAATTACTACAGTAATAAAGTAATGCCCTGGGAGAAATTTCATATTTAAAAGCAAAATTTTGCATGAGCAATTCTACAGCTCCTTCCGTGGATTCCATTTCAAGTGTAGTGATAGTCGGGGACTTCGGGTCAGAGTGTTTGTGCTTAGAGAGGGGGCCTTAAGTAGTTGGGACCTTAAGTGGTCAGGGCCACCTGCTCCATCAAAGACCCCTGACACCTGATGACATCTGAGCCACCTCCTTGGCTTTTCTTGATCAGTCCCCAAGGAGTTAGAGAGATGAGAACATACTTCCCACTTTCCAAGGAGGCCTGGAAGATGATGGGGTTGGTTCTTCTTTGCTGATGCCCTAAGACACAGAAAGCAACTGGATGCACAAGCAGCTCCCTCCCTCCCTCTGCCTCAGTTTACCCATTGTTGATTCAGACTAAGGAGGGGTCATTATGGTGGAAAGGGTAGCAGGGTGTCATGGGGTAGAAGCAGTAGTCGAAGTAGAGGGTTTGATAATTACAGATACAGTACAATCTGGGATGTGGTGACCCCACGGCTAATTGTGGGTGCATCCTCACGCTAGGGGGAGGTTCTGCAGGGGCAGCACAGCACCCCACTTTTGATCATCGGGGGTGAGTGAGGGTCAGCCTGGCTGGTGTCAAGGAGGGCCTTAGCCTAGTGCCCTTCCCAAGGGAGACTCTGCTTAGGGCAGCTCCTCCGGCCAGGAGCAGGCCCAGGCCTGTGCAGTGGTGCAGGCAGCACTGGCTGCAGTCATGGGGCCGTAGAGAATCATGTGCCAGGTGCCACTCAGGGCACCTGGCTGGTAAGTTTGTCTCTCACTTAGTGAATGAGAAGGTTCCATTTTCACAGCCTAGGAAACCTTCTTCCCTTGCTCCCTCCCTCCCCAGGCAGCGTGGAGGGTTACCCGGGAGAGTGCCCAGAGCTGATTCATCTGGGGGCCCTTGGCCACACTAATGACCCTGCTGATGAGTGGGGCTTTAGGGTAGTCCGTTTACTGAAGGGGGAAAAGGTGAGGAGGAAGAAGGCCCTGCTTCCCCCTCTGTTGCCAGAAGAGATGTTCCTCCAGTTCAGGTGAAATCCCATCAGCAGCAGACACCCCCATTAGCACGTGCTTAAGGAGGCTGCTCTGTGCGCTGCAGAAGGTCACCCCAGACTTCTCTGTAGCAGTACTGGGCCGCCGAGGAAGTGTGCAGGAAATTTCCCGAGAATTAGCAGGACTCATTTCTGCCCTCAGATTGCACCTGAGGCCCCAGGTCTCTCCTCTCTCCCCTCCTACCTCCTGGCAGCAAGTGACAAAATGACTGATTTGAATTTAACCTCCTTGCTCTGCTTCTCCATCCCCCAGCAGAGGTGATAATGAGCAGAGAAGTGGGCAGACGCAGGTGGCGGGCAGGGGAGGGGCCAAGTGAGGGGAGCAGTGGCCCCAAGCTGTAGCCTAGCACTAGCTCCTGAGGTCCTGGGACTGCTTCTGGGGCTGCTTAATAAGCTCCAGGGAGCAGACAAGGGGTCAGACTCGTTCCCCTGGCCCCATGATGTTGGGAGCAGAACTGGAAAATGGTTTGGGGAAGGGAAGAGACTCCTGTAGCCTGTAGCCTGGCAGAGCTACAATCAGGACTAGACTAAGCTCCCGTTCGCCCCCTGAGCATTTGTCTTGTGCAGGTCCCTGTATCTATATTGATCTCACACCCTGATACTCTTCATTCTACCATTTTACAGGTAAGGAAGCTGAGGCTTTGAGAGGTTGGTACTGATGCAGGAGCTAAGATTCAAACCGAAGTTTTGACTGACGAGTCGGGCAACCGCCCAGACTTCTGCCTCCCAGTTCAGCGCCTTTTCCATTTAACGTTGCTTATTCATGAACTAAAGCAGGGAGCAATTATTAAGCACCAGCTGTTTATTTACTGTCCTGCCAGGTGTTATCAAAGGTATTGGGCATTTCAGCTGTGGGTCTGCATGCTCAGATCCCTGTGGCCAGGCTCTCCTCTCCCACTCTGGAACTGCCCCACCTGTGCCCCCAGCTGGGAGAAAACCTTCTTCCTTCTCTGTTTGCATTTTCCTGCCTGCCTGCATGTTGCCTCTGTTGTGTGCCCTCAGGAGTCAGACCCCCGCTGTGGTCGTCACTGGTCTTCTTTCTGCTGTCTGTCCTTTGGCTCTAGTTTTTGATGAGCTATCTTTCTTAGATGGTTGCAGTGCGGCACCTGTGCCTGGCTTTTAGTGGTGAGGGCATGTGGGGGGAGCAGGGTCGCTGTGGCCCCCCTGGAGCTCCTTCCATAGGCCCACCTTCCAGAGGAAGGGCCAACTGTGGGTGTTCGCCTTTGGGTGCCTCCCTGGCTTCTGCCTCGTGACCCTCCTCTGCCTGGGGCCCTGTGGCTCCACTCTCCTGTCCAGATACAGACACCATGACATCAGAGGAGGACACTGAGATTTAGCACGGAAGGACATGTGGGAGGATGGAGAGGAGAGAAACCCTAGTCTCAGTGGCCAGTGACCGGTCCCCCTTGGGGCTGTGACTGTGGAAAAGAATGAACAGGAGAGCTGGGAATAATTGCAGGCAGCTTCATCCACAGAGGCAGCAGAGAAAACGCCTCATCTGTAAGAGGCAGCTGGGCCCTGCAGTCAATTGTTCTGTTGTTTTCCTCTTGCGATTTTCCAGCACATCAAGGCAGGCCCTTTGCCCTTGACTTTGTCACTGATGCTGGAGCTGGAACTGGCTGGTGAGTTTGAAGTGAGGGGGAATTAGGGGAGGAGCCTCAGTAGAGAGGGGTAAAAGGGAAGCCCACCCAGAGACGCTCTCAGCCCCTTTGGCAATGCATCCAAATGGTCTGGGTGGTGGAGCACAGGTGATAAGCTTCGGGGCAAGGAAGAGGGTCTCAGTATCATCAGAAAATCCACCGAGTTTCAGGCAAGTGCCCAGGGCCCTGTGTTGGACCTTGTACAGACCATACCCTGGTGTCAGAGTTACCCTGATCACTACATGTGTGAATCTCTTCCAGCACATTCAGGGCTGATGCAAGACCCTTCACAGTCTGGGTCCTCCTTTCCTCCCCTCCTCCCACCCAACAGCACCTCCCGCTGCTCCTCCTTTCCCTGCTCCACACCAGCACAGATGCACACACACTTCACCGGTACATACACCCTGGGCATCCTCTTCTCTTTTGCTCCATCTGTGCAGAGGCCCAAATGAACCTTCTGCTGTCACGTGCCTCTGGATCTATGCCTGCTTGTTCTGCCTTTGTTGTATTTCTCACTGGTCTTTTCTTGGCAAATTCTAACTTATTCTCTAGAATTCATCACGGTGGTCACCTTCTCCTGGAAGCCCTCCTCCCAGCCCCAGGCTGGACAGGGGGGCCTGCAGGCCCCACAACAGCTGCCTCTGCTGCCCTCTGTGGGAGCACATTCCACACTGGCCAGCAGATTCCTCTGGATACCCCACAGCAATGTGAACCCCTGAAAGGTGGGGCTCCATCTTAATAGTCGTGATGTCCCCAGCATGTGGCAAATAGGGAGTGTCAATAAGTGTGTATTATATTAACGAATAAAAAGAAAAGATCAACAGGGCACTTAAAAGCATGAAATCACATCCTATGTGGTAGTTTAAAATGTGTCTGCAAATTTTTTGATACTTTTATTGTCAAAATATAAAGCCTAATTCCTCTCCCCTTAAATAGGGCTGGTCTTCTGATTCACTTTAAGGAGTAGAATATAGGAGAAGTGAGCTTGCGTAACTTTGGAGGTGAGAGCATAGAAGACTTTACAACTTCTACCTCGCCTTTCTGATGCAGCCGTCAAATAGTGCAGAAGCCCAAGTGACATGAAGAGGCCATGTGTAGATGTTCTAGCCACAGCCCCATCTCAGATCCCAGCATCAAATGCCAGACATCTGATTGACTGAGTCTTTAAATGGTTGCAGCCCCCATCCTTCCAGCCGTCCCTGCTGACTCTAAGTGGGAAGAGACAGTCTTTCCTCACTGAGTCCTGTCCAAATTGTAGATTTATGAACAAAATAAATGGCATCATTTAAAACTATTAAATTCTGAGTTGGTCTTTATACAACAGTTGATAAACTGAAATATCCTAGGAGAAGTAGTAGAAGAAAAATGGTTTGGAGAGGAATAAGGAGGAAACTGGGGAGGAGTGCTATGTGGATCTCATTCATTCAACATCTAACAAATATTTGTTAACCTCCTACTATATACCAGGCACATAAACAGGAAATTTTCCAGCCCTTGGGAGCATCTTAGTTGAGGTGGAGGTGGTGGGCAGTCATTAAGAAGACAAATATCATAGATCATAATTTCAGGAAAGAACACAGGGCGATGAGATTGAGTGTGATGGGTGCAGGCTGGAGCACTGTAAAATGAGGGGAGAGGATGGGGAAGGGAAGGCCTCTCTCCGAGAATGTGAACGGTGGTCTTCCAAGCTGACTTAGCTTTACTTTGCACGGGTGATAGGTTTTGGCTTCATTATGAAATTCTTTCCAGCCAAGCTGAACCAAGATGGAATAGGCTGCGCTGAGAGATGATACAGCCCCATTCTAGGGTATCCAAGTGGGGCTAAGCCACTCCTAGACTTGAGAGCCCAAATTCTACAAGAGGCAAATGGGGAGTGAGAGCAGAGAGACAGAACTGACAGCTTTGCTTAGGAGCCACCCGTTTCATGAACACTCCTACAGAACACATTTACCGAGCATCCACACAAGGAACATTGTATTTGAAATTGAAAACATGAAAGTAAAGAAGACAGCCTTTCCTTCAAGGAGCTCACAGATTCACAGACTGGTGGGGGAGACAGAGCCATGCGAACTACCAACTGTAACAGGGCATATGATGGAAGCTGATAGATGTGGTGTAATAGTTACTTCAGCCGCTTGGAGAAACCAAATGAAAGGTCAGCCTTCAAATGAGAATGATTTGAGGAAGGAGTGTGTGTGCATGTGTGTGTGAGTGTGTGTGCATACATGTGCAAGAGAAACGGAGGGAGACACGGTGAGACTCTCTGGAGGACGGGCAAACATTCGGCAGGTAGAGATGGGAGTGGGTGGGAGTGAGAGAGCCGGAGTGATAATCATTCCCAGTCCGTCTCCTGAAGGTGGGCATTCAGGGCTCCCAGTCAGACCTTTGCCTCCGTTATTAGCCATATCTTTGGGGGTAGAGACTGACGTTCAACTCATGCTGGAGGAAAGCAGAGAGTAGGGGACGATTACTGGTACTTGTAACTGGATACCTTAGAGCTCAGGTTATGATTGTACCTGGGGACACCAGTGCTGTCTCAGGACTCGGTCTCCCTTTTCTTTCATTCCTTAGCTCTATGTCTGTCAGCTAAGGTCCGAGCAGAAAACCGGGTCAGTCGGGAAGAGTTTAACGAGTGCACTCTTCACAGAGGGATGGGCAAGGTTAAAGGAGCCCATAAAGACGGGGAGGCAGCCAGGGGCCGGCTCTGGTGGGAGCCCGGAGCTCCTCAGCGGGAGGGAGCGATGCGGTCGGGACTTGGCAAGGGCTGGAGCACGGGAGAGGGCTCCCGGCAGAAGCTGTGGACGCAGGCAGAGAGAT